>ML316402.1:0-13805 GCA_005239505.1 Nicotiana paniculata | reverse complement strand
TGTATTTTCCAAAATACATTCTTTCCAAAGTATTGTTTACTAAATTGTGAGGTCTAAATTGTACATTACCCAATACTGTCTATTTGTATAAGTCTGTACTGATTGTCTGGATACCCTTGCCCTTGTCTGAAATCTTTGTTGGCCTCATGCTGTAGAAAATAGAGTAGGGTTATTTGTTAGCCTACTTAGTTGGTCTGCCAGATTATTGTCTTTTCCTTTTATATGTTCAAATTCTATATTGTATATAGAGATTGTATCCAGGAAATTTAACCACCTTCTTTTACTACTACTTTTATTATTAGTCTTTTTATGAAATTTTACAATTGCTTCGCAGTCTGTTCTAACTAGTATTTCTGGTTTATTAAGAATATATAGTCTAAAACTGTTTAATCCATATATTACTGCTAATATCTCGGCATCTATACTACTCATATTTCCTTTTTCTTTATACTTTCCGCTATGGTATGCACATATTTTCTCTTCCTTTTTATCACTATATTTATTAGGTCTAGCCTTTAATATAGCTCCCCATCCAGCCAAACTACCATCCGTTTCTATTATAATATAATCTGTCTCTAATGGTAAATTTAGATCAGGGATTTCTTTTATCATTTCTTTTATTTTTTGAAAAATCTTAATATCTTCTGTATTGAACGGTTTTTGTCCTTTTATACCTGTCTTTGAATATAAAGGTCCAGCTATTTTTCCTAAATCTTTTATAAATGGTCTTGCATAATTTATAATTCCTAAGAATTTTTGTAACTCTTTTGTATTATTTAGTTTATCTGGCATTTCTAAAACCTTTTTAGTTATATGAGGCTGTAACTTTATTTTTCCCTCTCCTAGGATTACTCCTAAAAAATTATGTAATTTTTACACAATTCTATTTTTTTCTTGCTAATTAGTATTCTATTTTCTACAAACAGTCTAAAGACTGTCTGTAAGTGCCCTAAATGTTCTTTCATATTTTTAGTAAAAACTAGGATGTCATCTACGTATACAAGTACAAATCTTTTGTATTCTCCAAAGATATTATCCATTTTTCTCTAGAAGATTGGCGGTGTTGTTTTGAGCCCAAAAGGCATTACTAACCATTCAAAATGCCCTTCTGGACAAGTAAATGCAGTCCATTCTATACTATCTTTATGCATTTTTACCTGCCAGTATCCTGATTTACAGTCGAATTTACTAGAAATTCTTTTTCCTTGTATTCTATTTATTAATTCAGTTTTATATGGTAATTTATATCCGTCTGTGTTTGTATTATCATTGAGTCTTTTATAATTTATTACCATTCTAGCCTTTCCTCTTACTATTTCGCTATGGTTCCTTACCATAAATGCTGTCGATCTGTGTCTAGATGTTGATCTTCTTATTACTCCCAATTTTTCTAATAGTTCTTTAATTTGGCTTTTAAAATCCTCTATATCTTGATTCTTTGCTTCTATCGAGGCTGTTTTTATTACATAATCTGGATTTGTAATATCTAATTTACGTAATATCTTATTATTCTCCCAGTGTTTAAAGGGTTTTTCTCCTATTATTTCTATTTCATCTAGAATTCTAATTATGCTGTCTAGGTCCTTTTTGTTTTCTATTATTCCTATTTTTTTTATTCCTGTTTGGAAATTGTATAATTCTGTTTCTACTTCTATAAAATTATAATTTTTATCTGAGATTTCGTCTTCTTCTAATAGTAAATTTAGTTCTTTTTTACAACAAGTTTTATTAGTCTCGCATTCTTCACAATATTTATCTTGTTTTATATCTTCTATACCTTTTTGCCTTAAAGTTGTTTTTATTTTAGTTGTCTGTACAGGCGTGTGGGTTATGTTTTTTAAAAAGATTACTCCATCTCTACTTATTAAATAACTCCCATTACTNACAACTCCCATTATTGTATAGCATAAAACTTAATCCTATTACAAAATCTACATTAATATCTAAATCTCTAACCCATATTTTCTCCATTTTATAACTTGGTTTATAAAATTCTGAACAAGTATTTATAAAATTAATTTGTGCTTTGTTAATATAATGTTTATATATATTATGCGTCACGTCCATTTGCATGGCTGCGACAGGCTTATATAGTGTTTTTATTAATTCTGGTGGTACTATTTTCTTGTTTATGATGCATTTGGTACATCCTGAGTTTACCAACGCTAAAGTTTCTATTTCATATTCTTCTATTCTAAGTCTTACTAAAACTTTTAAAGTACTTAGTCTTTTATCTTCATTACATATAAAGGTATCATATACTTCCTCACTCATTAGTTCTTCTAAATATTCTTTTTTCACACTTTCAGGTTGTTTTCCTTTTTCTAATTGTTGTAATCTTCTTTCTAGTTCTTCTACCTTTCTTTCTAACTTTAAAATCCTTTCATTGCTTAAAGATTCATCTTCTTTTTTAAATTCTTTTTTTATCATTTATTATTATGTTTAGTTCTTTTGCTATACACATTATACATCCTTCTTTGTAACAACTCGTGCATTTAGCCCTTTTTTCTTTACTAGGATACTATTTACAAATAAAACAAGGGTTACTATCTAAGCTTTTACTTTTTTTAAAGTCATGATTACATTCTTCTGTTATATTCATTAAATTTCCTATATGTAAATTATCTAATTGTTCTAATCCTATATTGTTTATAAGATTTTCTTCTTCTGAGTCTAAGGAATCTGATTTTTCTATTTCTTCTGCCTCTGAACTTATTATAGAATATATACTTTCATTATGACATGTATTCGTCTACATTTATTAGAGTTTCTTGAAAGTCTTCTATTAATTGCGAATTTCTAGTTTTATTGTTCATTCTTTTTGGGCAAGTATTGGCTAGATGTTCTATGCTTCCACAAGTAAAACATTTTAATTTGTTGTAGTTTCTATCTGTTCTATATTTTCTAACATGTCTATCTCTATTTAAATATGGCTTTTTAGCTGACGACTTTCTAAGGTAATATTTTCTTCTACCATAATTCTTATTATATTGCGGTTTTCGATATTTTTTACGTCTTTGTCTATCTTTATTGTAATTCCGTGTTGTGTATACTACTTCTTTACAAAAACCCATTTCATTCTGTTTTAACTATTTTTGTATTTGTAGGTTTGTACATTTTTCTTTTAAAATAGTCATTACATGTTGTATTCTATGTCCTATTGCCCATTTTGCATTAGGGTTTTGTATTGCTCCTTCTCTTTTGTACCATCTTTCTTCTATTTCTCTTCCTAAGGCTCCTGGTAATTTATTAAAAAGCTTTTAACCTAGATCTTGGTCAAATGTATTTCCGCTAATGGTACAATAATAGAAAAAGTCGTTTAAAAAGTTTTTAATCTGGAACCAACTACTTATATTTAATTTTTCTAACTTTATTAAAGCATCTCTATGTAGTGTTATTAGTCCACTATTTGGGTCTTCGCCAGTAAGTAAAATATGAATTTGGTTAGTAAAATTATAAGGATTTGCTCCTAGTGCTACTAAATTCTGGAATTCTTGGAGAAATTCTACTTTATATGCTTCACACACTCCTTTAGATGATTCTCCTAGAAAAGTTTCTAAGTATCTATACATAGTTTCTGCATCTGACTCTGAGTAATTTTTAATATAGTCTGCCACCACTATTCCTTTCCATAAATCTATTACCGAATTCCACATTTGTGGGTCGTGTGCAGCTATATTTAATATCTTACTTTTACTACCTCCTTCTTGGAGTTTAGTCGGTTCTTCAATAGGCATTCTTTTACCCATTGGTTTTACATTTTCTTGAGCAGTCTCTCCAACCCTATATACTCGTCTTCTAGGTATATTACCTGTGCTAGTGTCTACCGTGAATGTTTGTTGAGGAGTCTTTTGGAAAAGTGTTAAACTTGTAGATTCCATTAATTCTTTTTAACTTATTAGAGATTCTATTTCTATATCATCATTTTTCGTTTTCTACATCTTTTATTATTCTATTCATCTGTTCTAATTTTGACTAAATATCATATTCTTTCCTATATCCAATATTATTTGTTATTAGTTCGCTTCTTTTAAAATGTGTTTTAAATTCTTCTAAGTTTATGTCTCTTAATTTACAACCTTTACATTTAAAAAGTTTTCTTTCATTATTTTTATAGATTCTTTAGCTTTTTCTACCGCTATGTCTACTTCAAACTCATCTTCTGATAAAATTTCTATGTTCATCATTTCGGTGTCTCCTTCATCCTCTATTGTACTTTCTTCATTTATCCCTCATTGGGGTGTATAATTATAATCTGTAAATCTAATTGATGTTTCTCCCTTCGAGTTAGTATACATTAGATGAGATTCTGGTTTTAAAACCTTCTTTTTATTAAATCTTTCTAGATTCCATTCTAATCCTGCATACTATTCGGGGTCTATTTTTATTGGCTTTACAGTTTAATTAATTTATTTCCCATTACTTGTACTACATCATCTATTTTTAGTCTGAATTTGGTGTTACTATCATCTGTCATTTTTCCTAAAAATCCTATACACATTAAGAGATTATTTCCGTTAGTCATTTCGTATCCTTTAGTCTGTATTCCTATTTTTATGTTTTTTCCGAATTCTAACATATTCATCATAAAGTCTGGGCTTATATAAAAAATTCCTCCATTATTTGTCATGTCTACCTCTGTTAATCCTATTATAGATTTCTTTAATTCTGTCCATCTATCATCATATACTACTACTAGGACTTTTGTTCCTAGATTCTTTCTAGTTAACCCTTTAAGTCCTATAATTATTAGTCTCATATGCATTAAGTTCTTTTTAAACTTTTTTACTTCTTTCATTGATTCTGGATTAATTAGGTTTAAAGTTGTAAAATTGTCTCCTATAGCTGATATCTGGTCCTTTCTATAATGTCTGTATAACTGAGCTGTATTACTAAGCCATCTAGTTTTGTATAAGATTCTTGGGTCTAAGAGTCTTAGTTGATTTTGTTGGAAAATTTCTATATTTCTATCTACATCTATTATTTCATCTAACTGTTGATTATCTTCTTCTTTTCGTCTGCTTAGTAGTATTCTTGATAATATATTATTACTTAGTCTATTTTCTGAGCAGCTTGGTCTTGATCTAACTGAAAGAAAGTCCATTTTTTCTGTTTTTTACTTATTCGTTCTTTTTGTGGCGTTATTTCTATTTTTTTTTAAGTTACTTATTAAATTATCTATTTCGTGATTATTGCTAGATTTCTTTACTTCTTTTTCTCTTAGCAACCTATCTGATTTATTATCTACTTCTATTAACAATGCTACTATAATGTTATTTTGTTTAATTATTACCTGGTTTGACTTAGATCCTGGTATAAAATCTTGTGGAAAAGGTATAGTTTTTTCCAAGAATTGTAAGGCTTCTTTATGTATATCTGCTATTTTCATGAAAGAGAAATTGTTTTTAGTTCTTCCAATCTCCTTTTTACGTCTTCTATTTCACTAAATAATTGTTTATCAGTCCTTTTGTTTGAAGAAAATATTCTTTTTTCTATTTCTTTTTCTTGTGTCTTTAAAAAATCCAAATTTTCTTCTAATTTTATAAAAACTTTCTTTTGTTTTTCTATTAATAAACGTATCTCTTCTAAAACTTGTCTATTATGTTCATTATCCTGTTGAAACCTTTCACTTAGATTTATTATTAAATCAACTAAAGTATCGTATTGCTTGTCTTCTGTATGTAGAATATGTTCTCCGTTACTGAAATTACACTTTATAATAGTCTGATCTTTTAAACTTCTGTATTTCTTTTCAAAGGGTATTTTTAAGTCTAAATATTCTAAGTGCTTTAGATTATCTATTTTGATTAGCCTAATGGTATCCAAATTTTTTGATTCTTCAAAAATCTTATTGTTTGGTTTTCCAAATATATTTCACCTTCTATATATTGTAACTCCCACTCTAAAGCAGATATTGTTTCTTTACTAATACTACGTTTTATTATATAACTAGGTTCTGTATTAATTATTAAATCCGATTCTTGTATCTGTTCAGCTAGTTCCAGAGTTACTGTTAAAAGATTTCTAACATTTTTAAAAATATTTTTTAATTCTATTTTTCTGTGTAAGATTCCACTTAAGATCCAATAACTAAAGGCTATTTGATTAGTTAAATGATGTTGTCTCATAAATATTATTTATCCTCTTGTTTCTGATTTTCCTAAGATAATCTCTTTCTTGTTCGAGTTCTATGGTTAATGTTTCTATTTCTAAAATAATACGATTTTTAAGTTCTAGGTTGTTTAATTTACCTGCTTCTGTTCTTTCACAAAGAGCTAATTGTATTTCTAACCAATCTATATAGTCTGTATAATTACTAATATTTTCTAAGGTAATATATAGTAGTTTATAGTGGCAACTTATAAATCTAGTAAAAATATGTTGTTTCATAAAATTTTTGGCCCAAAAAATCTTCTAGTATTATCCTAAAGGTGCACTGTATCTAAAACTCTTTTTATAATATCCTATTATTCTCTTGCTTTCTAGTATATCGCTTGCTACAACAGTTATTTCCCAATGAAGTCTATTTAATATATTATCTACTTGATAGTATTCCTCTACAAATGTTTTAAGTCTAATAAGCCAGCTATATTTCTTTTCGTTACTAAGTATCTTTAGTTGTTCTTTACGAATATTTGTAAAAGTAATACCTATATATCTAGCGTACCAAGTTCTTTTCATATATTTACTATCTTATTTCTTTTGTTTTAATAATACTATCCAACTATATTCTAAGGCTGATATTCTATCTATGAGTCTAGATAATCTTTCTCTATTGGTCTTATTGGTATGTAGATATCTATATATATATATATACATACATACATATATGTGTGTATATACTAGTAAAAATATGATGTCAGTTCTAATAAAGAGGAAGACGACGAAGGAAAAGGGAAAAGGACATCTTCTTTAAAAGCAGCTACAGGAGAAAGGACAATAATGCAAAGCCATCGTCAACGACTTCACGTGACGATGGGGCCCAGAGTGTACCCGGCTGAGTCATAAAGATGCTTTTGTAATTTGAAATCCGCATTTTGGGGTCCGTATTTTTGCCTATAAAAGGAGAAGAAGTTCACAAGTAAGGAAGAGTAAGAAAACACGGAAGCAAAAATCCTTCTTCAAAACCAAACTCTCCTAGAAATCCTTCTAATGTTTCTTTCCTTAGCCAAAATATCCTCTACTCTAGTATAAAACTCTCTTTGTAAATCCTTAAATATTGTGCAAGTAAGCTAAGTAGGAGCAAGGTTTCCGGGTTTTCCCGAAAAGGAAAACTCACCTTACTCTTTAACTATGTAAGTTTTATATGCTTTATATTCTCTGTAATATCTTCCCCTATATGTAAATTATAAGTTTTATATTATGATTGTCTTTATGAATAGAATTAAGTTTATTTTTTTTTATGAATCCGTTATACCTAGTAAATGGTTATTCTCTTAATTTCTTAATAACTTCGATGGATTAACCTGTAAATTCCTAGGCATTGAAAGGGCTATTGTTCTAAAGTCCACTTTATAAGAGGAAGCTTTAAATAGCCATGATCAGGGTGTGGTTAAAGAAGATAGTTGTTAGGAGTATAGATTAAGAGAAAGAGATGAACAGTGAAACAAGATTCATGACTGGACAAAGTCCAGATTAAAAAAAAAAAAGGGAAGAAAAATCAGAGAATTAATTCATATAATTTACATGATTAATTGAGTAAGAAGAGGCGAGTAAGTACCGAGTAGGACAAGTACAACTATAAAAAAATAACATTCTTAAGCAACCCTCTTTATAAGCAAAAATACTTTTTCGTCAAAATATCATATTCCCCTTTTTTATCTTCTTTTTCTCTTGCTATATATATATATATATATATATATATAGACAAACACACTAGTCTCTCTATGTCACGTGCCTCACACGTGTATTCCTACAACTATTAAATAAATTTATATAAGAAATAATAAACCTTTAATACAATATATTAGTAAAAAATATTTATTTAACTTATAAGTTAAAATCAAAGCATATATATAGGTAGTGCGAGTTTCAGATCTTGTTATTTTAACTGTTTTAACTAAATATATTTTTAAGTTATACCAAAATTTATAACTAAAAATTAAAGCACCAAAAATAGTGAGAGTTCCAATTCTTGTTAGTTTTATTTTTTTTTGATTAGATACATTTGAGGTTATATTAAAATTCGTAAGAAGATATCAACTTGATAACAATATTAGCTAGGAATGTCGTATCTAATAAATATCGTGATAATTTATGTTACATTCCAAAATCTCTTTTTTCTTTAAAAAATACAATATAATAGATGAAAAATAATGGGCGGTGCTAAATATCAAAGAGTTCTATGTAGGGGTGTTCAAACCGAACCGGAAAACCGCACCAAACCGAAAAATCAAACCAAACCGATTAAAAAACCCGATTAGGTTTGGTATTGAGTAAAAAAATCTGAACCAAATCGACATATAAATATATAGTTTTTATATATATTTTAAGACTTTATATTGAATTTTTTAAAAAAAATATTGAAATATTTGGGATCCTCTCATGTGTTAACCTAGAAAGCGTACATTAACGAAAATTATTGTTAGACGACTAAGAAAATAACTATCATGTATTACTAAAAAAATTCACCTTAGAATATTTTAATAGATCATATGTTTATCAATTTTTTCAATATTTACTAAACATATATTCACTTATCAAAAACTTTACCTATAACTTTAACAAAGTAAGATTGCAATAACATTTATGTAACCAAAAAAAAATCGAAAACCCGAAAAATCCGACAAAACAAAACCAATCTGAACCAATATAATTGGTTTGGTTTGGTTTGGTTTGGTTTAATTTTGATAAAAACCGAACCAACCTGATCCATATACACCCCTAGTTCTATGGACATCTACTGAATTTGAAGTGTTCACACATTCTTCTAACCTCTCAGTAAGGCCATCCCGCATAATTTAAATGAAATCTCCAATGAGGGGTGGATGTAGCATTACGACATGAGTACGTTTATGCTAAGAAATTTATTAATATTTCATATAACTAGTAGATTTGAATACATAATTAAAAATATATGTTACGTTTCAAATTAAGAACCTTAAAGCTGGTCGGACTCACAAGGTTTAAATCCTAGACCCGTTCTATCTCCCATAGCCGAGCAATATATTATGTCCATAACTTTTGTGTACTGTTCACTGAAAGTTATAAATATTTGATGTGTTACGGAGATAAATATTCGGACTCACCAATAGTGTTATGTTCACAAAGCTTTCAATAATTTAACGGGAAAGAAAATAACATGGATTCCCATATATCTATATGTTATTATCCTACTTAAATCTTTGAGTGCGTTTAAATGTGCTAACAAAATTTTTACCAAGTAACTATGTACATCTAAAAGTAATTTAAATCAAAACATGAGAACACTCAGAGTGCATAATATTTATATCTATCTATTTATATCTATATCTATCTGTCTATCTATCTATATTATATTAAAAACACGAAGACTGTTAGCGAAATGTCGATTGCTTTTTTTGCCCTTTGTAAGTACAATTTATGTTGGATAAATTCGTAATTATAATACAAAAAGGTATTTCGAGAAAACCAAAATTAAATTGCCCAACAATTTATGTCACTTTAGGTTTTAGCATTATATTTTTCTACCGTAGTTTACAAAGTTATTTTTTGTTGTCTAGAATTTTAAACCAAAACGAAATCAGAAGCAGCATTTATTTTTGCTTTAGGCTTGGTATTCTTTTACCAAAATCGAACTAGAAACATCAATTAATGTTAGTTTAGGTTTAGACTTCTTTTACTAAAATTGCCGAAGGATCCACACGCAAAAGAATTAGGTTTTCTACAATTTTAAAATCATAACCGTTTAGAATAAGGAGCTAAACACTTCTATAAAGTCTTGATAATGTGGACGTGTGTGGAGGTAATTTTTTTGTGTGTTGCACAAACTTTTTGGGTTAAACCTACATGAGTAGTCAAGTTTTTATTTTTCCTCTTATCTTAATGTTTTTTTTTTGTAACTGAATGAGCAGTATTGATATCTATTTGATCTGAAATAGTATTTTCTGATGTATGTCTTTCTGTTGTGTGTTTCACAAATATTTTTGGTTAACCTACATGAGTAGTCAAGTTTTTATTTTTCTTCCTGTTTTTAAGTTTCTTCCTCTTTTCTTAATGTTTTTTGTAATTGCATGAGCGGTACTGATATTTATTTGATCTGAAATAGTATTTGCTATACAATTAAATATATAGAAATATTTGAAATAATTAAAAAATGATGACAATTCGTTAAGAACAGATTTCGTCTATAAGTAAGAATATATTTTTTATTAAAATTAGGACACAAACGATGACATCTTTCTTTTTTCATTGGTCAACCAAGGAAATTGCATCTCGTTGAGCCTAACGCCAATTTAGACACCAAAATTTTTCGACTTCTGTTCTATTCTGCCATTGGCGTTTTGGTTAGTGCCTGGGGCAACCTAGGCACCAAAATCATACTCCCTCCAAATTCTTTTGTTTTTACTTCCTTGTCAAATCACTTCAAATTGACCCTACACATATAAACACCATTATTAAACTCGAGTCACAAATATTTACACCAATATTAACAAGATTGAGGTATAACGCAAGGCAAATTACATGCAAAAATATGGATTTTTAGCCTAGCGTTAAATACCCTTTATCGAGGATTTTTTTTACTTATTTTAATTTTGAACACCATAAATGAAATTCCTGGCTTCGCCTCTGTTGTCATTAGGTTATTTAACGAAACTCTTATTCATTCGAAATAAGAATTTGAATCTTAAAGATAATCGAAGCAGCTACTGAAATCGAGAGAGTCAATTGATGTAACGACCCGACCGGTCGTTTGAGAATATTAGAGCCGCACCTCTAATTATTGCTTCCTCTATCTCATTATGTGGTTATGTGGCTCGCCAGGGGTTTGGTTTTTGGTTTCGGAGTCATATGTGACACATAGTCCCTAATAGAAGCTTAAGTCGTAGGAATTAACTGTAGTTTGAATTGTGTGTAGACGACTTCGGAATGGAGTTTCGATGGTTCCAATAGCTCCGTAGGATAATTTTGGTCTTAAGGGTGTGCCCGGGTGTTGATTTGGAGGTCCGTAGGTCATTTCGACATTAATTGGCGAAAGTTAGATGGATTTTGGAAAGTTTGACCAGGGGTGGACTTTTTGATATCGAGGTCGGCTTCCGAAAGTTGGAGTATGTCCAGTGCAAAATTTGAGGTCAATTGGACTTTATAGGTTTCGGCGTCGAATGAAGAAGTTTGAAGGTTTAAAGTTCATTAGGCTTGAATCGATGCACAATTCGTGTTTTTAGCGTTGTTTAATATGATTTAAAGGCTCGACTAAGTCTGTATGATGTTTCAGGACTTGCTGGTATTTTTGGCTGAGGTCCCTGGGGCCTCGGGTGGAGTTCAGATGGTTAACAGATCAAATTTGGACGTGTGCTATTGCTGAAGCTTCCAGCTTCTGATGTCATCGCACCTGCGGTGGTGTTCGCCTCAGGTGCGGACTTGCACGTGCTAGCGGAGGGTCGCAGAAGCGGAACCCTGCAGTTCAGGAAGGACTCACAGGTGCGGAAGAGTTTCCGCAAAAGCGGCTTGGCTTCTGCAGTGGGGAGATGCGCAGGAGCGATTTAGTCGCAGGTGCGACACTATGGTCGCAGGCGCGCTCACGCAGGTGCGGCCCTTTCTCTCACAGAAGCTAACCTAGGGGACTTAAGTTAGGTCCACACCTGCGAGGGAAATTTCACATGTACGGTGCTGCAGATGTGGCTGTGGGTTCGTAGGTGTGAAATCTCTCGGGAAAAAAGGTCTAAATCGAAGGTTTAATCTCATTTTCATTTTTGGGACTTAGAGAGTTCGGATTGAGGCGAAAATTTGAGGGATTTTCAGAGGAAACATTTGGGTAAGGATTCTACGCTCATTTTTTATTAATATCCACTAATATATCATTAATTTCTTCATTTAATTAATGATTTGGGGTGTGAAACTTGGGGAAAATGGTTAAATTTCTTACACCAAATTTTTGGGAATTGAAAGGCGATTTGAGGTCGGATTTTAGTAATTATGGTATGAGTTAACTCGATATCGAATGGGTATTTGTATTTTTTGACTTTTACCCAATTCTAGACGTGGGTCCTAGTCGACTTTTTGGGGCGATTCCCTAAATTCCTGTTAAAGTTGTGATTTCTTTATTTAGATTAGTTTCTTGTAATTATATTTTTAGTATATAATTGCTTTTGGCTTGATTTGGGTCATTCTGAGTCGGAAAGTCGAGGGAAGTGCGTTCTTATTGACTGATTAAGCTTGATTTGAGGTAAGTGACTTGTCTAACCTTGTATGGGAAAATTCCCCTTAGGTTTTGGTACTGATGTGGTATTTTTAATACGTGAAGGCAGCTCCAGGCAAAGGCTTATATTTTGAGGATCGAGGCCATGAGTAGATCGTTGGATACTCAGATGCTGATTGGGCAGAATCACCTTTTGATAGACGTTCTACGTCTGGATATTGTGTCTTAGTAGGAGGAATTTTGGTGTCTTGGAATAGCAAGAAACATAATGTGGTTGCTCGGTCTAGTGCAGAATCAGAATATCAAGCAATGGCTACGGCGACATGTGAGCTAATTTGGATCAAACAATTGCTCAAAGAGTTGAAATTTGGTGAGAATAGTCATATGGGACTTATGTGTGATAATCAAGTTGCTCTTCATATTGCGTCAAATCGAGTGTTCCATGAGAGAACTAAACACATTGAGATTGACTGTCACTTTGTTAGAGAAAAGATACTCTCAGGAGATATTGCTACAAAGTTTGTGAAGTCGAATGATCAGCTTGCAGATTTTTCACCAAGTCTCTCACTGGTCCTCGTATTAACTACATATGCAACAAGCTCGGTACATATGATTTATATGCACTAGCTTGAGGGGGAGTGTTAGAATAGTTATGTGAATGTATGTAATTAGTCCTAGTCCCTTATGTAATAAGAGTATGTTATGTGTTATGTATATATATAAATATAGCTTATTGTGACATAGAATATTAATCAATAATATTTTCTCCCGTACTTTCTCACAAATAGCAACCAGAATTACTCCAGGTATCCAAAAGAACTAGTCACGTTTTGACTAGGGACATTGATTAAGAGAAGAAATGAATGTGTAATTGTTTAATATTGGTAAGAGCACCTTGAGGTGTGGCTTGTGGTCAATGAAGTGGGTGCAAACTTTGGAGATCAAGGTTCAAATCCCAGGAATAACAAAAAATAATAGGTGATTTCTTTCCATCCGTCTAGCCGTCGGCGGGGAGAGCTACCCGATGTCTGTGATGGTGGGAGGTAGTAGATACCCACGGATATAACAAAGGTGCGAAAGCTGGCCTGGACACCACAATTATTTAAAAAAAATGGTCGGCAACATGAAGGACTATATCTCGACTTTTGTGTTTTTCTTTTTTAACTTTTTTCCTCATATTGTTAGTCAATAGTATAGTTCTATGTATTTTTAAAAAATGAGCACAGAGACAGATAGGAGTAATTGTTATGTTCCAAAATGTGTGCATTAACAAATTCAAACTTGTGCAACCATGATAAGTTAGGCTATCGCCTTATGACGAGGAATAGAAAATCCGAACTTCATGCCAATAAGACTGTAAGAGACTCGAGAACCAAATTCATTCTAAGTTTTATTGCAGTTGGAAGATAAAAAGTTAAAGGTTCAAATTGAGGTCAGAGCATCATGCAGAATTCATGTATACAACTTT
>MDKI01195570.1:0-12012 GCA_005239505.1 Nicotiana paniculata | reverse complement strand
AACTATATTCAAGGTTAAATTAATGTCTAATAACAATATCCATGGCTAAACCACAACCCCAGAACAATAGGTGCTTAGCCACTCATGCTATAGTCAAACAATTGCATAAGTGTTGCATGAATTGAAAATACTAGAATAAGATGAAGAAAACTGATAATCCTTGCTCCTTCAATGATCTTGTGTGTGTATTTGCTCTCCAAAAATGTCCCTCCCCTCCAAGATGTGTTCTTGGGTCTATTTATATGGTTGGGATAAACCCTAACCGTGTAAGAGACTTCTATTCTCACTTGGAAACACTTAAAAACCTTTAAAACTCGGAGTTCACTGAAACAGGTACCCAGGCGTTTGAAGGGTAACGCCTGGATAACGCCTGGTACCCCCTGGCGTTTGAAGGGTAACGCCTGGATAACGCCTGGTACCCCCTGGAGTTTGAAGGGTAATGCCTGGATAACGCTTGGTACCCCCTGGCGTTTGAAGGGAAATGCCTGGCTAACGCCAGGTACCCCCTGTCCTTAAGAGCCAAACGCCTGGCTAACGCCAGGCTTGTCCCGGGTCGCTCTTTTTCGACTCTTGAGCGTATTTCTCGACGTTTATGCTCTCATTTAGCTCGGCTTCCATTTCCAATTCACCTACACATTAAATAAACCCCATTAGGCACATACGACGTGTATTTTTATCATTAAAGCACATAAAATGCAAGGTATATAATGCTTAAAATCATGAATTCTAGCCACGCATCAGAAGGGGAACCTTCCGGTCTACCCAGGATATAGGACTGCCACCATCTGCGGGCCCTGCCCTCAAGTTGAAAAGTAGTGAAGTCCACTCCATGGGACTCCAGTATCCTCATGCTATGCAGTCTGTCCCTGCACCTATCAATAAAGTCCTGGGCATCCTCGCCCTTCTTACCCCCAAAGATAGGAGGGTGCAATCGGGTCCATCTATCCAGTAACTTCTGCGGATCGCCGTCTGCAGCTGGTCTAAGCTCAGGTGTTGCTGCTACAGGCTGGGCCCCACCCACGAGCAGTGTACTCGAGGTATGATGAACTGCTGCTGCCTGACTTGCAGCCTGGACGGTAGGAGTCTGGGCCCCCCTCCCGCCTGAGATGTGGCCGGATCTGCCGGAAATAAACCGGTCTGGGACATGGTGTCCATGAACCGCATCATACGACCCATGATCTCCTGGATTCCTAGCGCCGTCAGAAAGTCCATTAGGGCAGGACCTGCTAGGGGAAACTCGCCCTGCTCCTCTATAGTAGGGTCCTCTGATTGTGGTATGACTGGAATAGCTTAGGGACGCCCTCGTCCCCTACCTCGGGTCGGTGCCCTCCCCCGGCCTCTACCACAGCCTTGAACAACGAGGGTAGCGGCCCCTCCCGGGTCTGGAATATCGAATGCACGCGTCCTCATTATCTGTGAGAGAATAGAAGAATGAAATTTAGTAGACCATTGACTGCACGATAGAATAAAAATAAGGAGCGGTTTTCCTAACACCCTATAGCCTCCCGAAGATAAGTACAGATGTCTCCATACCGATCCGCAAGACTCTACTAGGTTTGCCCGTGACTTGTGAGACCTACGTGAACCTAGTGCTCTTATGCCATGTTATCACGACCCAAAATACTAACTCAGGTCGTGATGGCGCCCAACACCGGGGTTAGGCAAGCCCATACTTAAATTACTAAGGATTCCTCCCATGCTTGGTTAAACATCCCAATACGTGCCAAGTTTTAAAGTTCAAAACCTTTATTGAAAAAGATAGCAAGCCATTTTTACCAAAAGCAATAAAAAAGAGGAATGAGCCAATATATATATACACAGACCTGCAAACCAAAATAACAACTACGTGTGTGCCAGGAACTAGTGTCACAAGTCTTACGGGCATACTAACAGAATATACAAAACATAATATACAATCCCACTATGTGAAAGAAATAGACGGGAAATAAGCAAAAAAAACTCCATGGTGCTGCCCAGGATCGTCAAGAGAAGCAGCTCACCGTGAAGTCGGGTCAGACTAAGATCAGAATTGAGCTCCGGTCTGATAACCAGATGCACCGGCCTCAGAACGTGTACAATTAAGTACAGAAGTGCAGCATAAGTACATAAAACAAATATGTACCCAGTGAGTATCCTGCCTAACCTCAAAGAGGTAGTGACGAGAGGTAGACGTGATACTTACTAGGGTCAACATTTCTAAATAACATGATTTAATAGGAACTAGGCAGGCATAACAATCGTAGAAATCACAAAGATATAAATTATCAAGTATAGTTGTATTTACCTTTGCATGTCAAAATTCACTAGCACATAATGTACTAAATTCCCTTATTAACATGAACCAGTTTATACAAGTACAACCAATTCCCAGTAAATCATAAAGCACATAATAGGCCGGAAGCGTACGGCCGAAATGTCGCGAAAATAAATGTGCACTGCCGAGGGTCGAACCGCTCGAACCATAGATGCATCTATTACCCCGCTCGCGAATCGAACATGCGCGCGGTTGACATAATAGTAGGGCTATTCCACTCACGAATCATACATGTGACGTGGTGCCACATACATACATAAAATTATCAATTTTTAAGGAATTAACAGACATTCTTTACGGCAAGAACTTAAACAATCTATCATGGAACACAACTTCCTAATATTCTCATGCCGAATCAAGGATAATAAGCAACTCTAAATACGTTTAGGAATACATCTAAGGCACGTATAAGCATTCTCGTGAGTCCTAGAACTACCCAACATAACATAATAGTAGCTACGCATGGAGTCTCATCACTTCGTGCGTGCGTAGCCCCCGCAAATAAGGACATGCAATTATTTATAATCACCTATGGGGAAAATTCCCTCTTACAAGGTTAGAAAGGAGACTCACCTCGGGACGAATCTACTTCCCGGACCAAGAACGCGCCCGAAACTCGGAACTCTACACCCGAGGACTCGAAACTAGCCAAATGTTATACAAATTCATCAATTTATGCTCAAAGTATGGAAATCCTCCTACTACTAAGTCAAATTCACCATTCTTGAAGAAATCCTAAAATCCAACCCTGTGCCCGCATGCTCGAATTCCAAAAAGGTTTGAAGGAAACACTCACCCATAGCCTAAGGATCATTAATACATGATTTTTACTTGATTTCTAGCTAATTCACGGGTAATTTTCTAAATTCTCGAAGGCCCTAGGTTACTACCAATTTTCCTAATTTTTCACTAATTAAGTAGTTAAATTCCACTAAGAATGCATGTATTAACTAACTCTAGGATAGAATCTACTTACCTTTCAGTGATTGGGTCGTTGATCCCTTTTCCCAAGCTCTCAAGGTGTTCTAATGGAGGAAGAAATGAAGAAATAATGAAGAATCCCGTATTTAAGAAACACACTGTCTGACAGTGTTTCCGCATCTACGGCTCGAGGACCGCACCTGCGAGCAAAGGCTCACACCTGCGAAAATGGACGAGGAATCCTAGGCCCGCACCTGCGGAGGGGAGACCGCACCTGCGGCTCCGCTCCTGCGGAACTTTGTCCGCACCTGCGAGGCTGGGACCGCAGGAGCGGTCCCGCACCTGTGACTGGGCAATCGCACATGCGGATCACACCAGAACAGGTGCACCAGCAGCTATTTCAACTGGGTTTTTTTGGCCTCATGTGGTGTCCGGGAGGTACCTGGGCCCACCCGAGTCCCCTTCCAAATATACCAACAAGTCCCAAATCATAATACGGACTCGCTCAAGCCTTCGAAACACCCAAAACAACGCTAATACTCAAACTCACACCTCAAAACCCCTAGAACCAAACTTAGAAACTTTAAGTTTTCTTGACTTCGCTAACAACGCGTCGAACCGACCTATACTACTCGGAATGACACCAAATTTTGCAAGCAAGTCGTAAATGACATAATGAAACTATTCCCGGTCTTGAAATTCTGTTCAGACCTCGATAACACAAAAACACGTCCCAAACCACAATAGGAACTTCTTATTTCAATATTGGGCGCTGAAACGCTCCCGGGTCATCAGAAACCCAATCCAACATATGCCCAGGTCCGAAATCATCATACGAAGCTACCAGAATCGTCGAAACTTGATTCCGAGGTCGTTTACCCAAAATGTTGACCGAAGTCAAACTTGGCCTTAAAGGCCAACCTTAAGGAACCAGGTGTTCCTATAGCACTCTAAACACTTCCGAATCCCGTACCACTCGCCCCCGCAAGTCATAAATCACAATAAGCCGCTACGAGAAGTTTCATTTAGGGGAACGGGGTCCGATATTGCAAAACGACTGGTCGGGTCATTACACCTCGCAGATGCGGCCATATAGTGGATGCCCAAGTTCCACAGAAACGGTGCCGCAGGTGCGGGAACCCTCTCACAGGGGCGATCACTGTCAGCTCCTCTTCTTTCCCCAGATGCGGACGATGGTCCACAGAAGTGAGACCACAGGTGCAATCCACACGCCGCAGGTGCGAAAGAATTGGAGGCAGAAGGGTTATTTTAAAAACGGGACTTAGGCTTAGTTGGGGTCATTTATTGCATCCTTGGGCGATTTAGGAACTTCCAAAGGAGGGATTTCAACTTAGAATTGTGAGGTAAGTTATTCCTACTTAATGTGAGTTTAATACCTGGTTTTTGGGTAGATGAACACATAAAGATTTGTGAAAATTGGGTTTAGAGTAAAACCTAGGGTTTTGTTAAAAATAGGATTTAACCACGAAATTAGTTATGGAATCTAGTGAAAAATCGATCCTTAGGTTATGGGTAACAACTTCCCCTAAGAAATTTTGAAATCTGAGCACGTGGGCCGGGGGTGAATTTTAGGAACCTTGCTTTTGGGGTTGGATAATCACTTTAATAGCTAGAATATGAACTTGTAAACCTATAATGATTGGTTTTTACACTATTTGAATAGTTTCTGATTGTGCGAATCCAGTTTGAGGGTTTGAGAGAATTCTTTAGTTGGAACTGGGCTCGAAACGAGGTAAGTCTCATTTCTAACCTTGTAAGAGTGAAATCTCCCCATAGGTAAACTTATATGATATTTCAATGATTGTGGGGGACTACGTACGCGCGAGGTGATGAGGGTCCGTACGCGGTGACTATTCTTGTTATGTCCGGGTAGTTTAGGTTTTCACCATGCTTGTGAATACTGCTTATTTCTTTCATGCGTTAATTGTATTGGTTGGAATTTATTCAAGATCTTAAGAATGTGAAAGCTTCAAGTAAATTATTATTTTAAAAAGAAATTGAGGAAAATATATTATGTTTATGTGTGACCACTTCGCAATTATATTCCGCGAGCGGAGTGTTTTCTTCCAATACTCTCATGGGAGTGGGTCGTTCGCCTCGGCAGGTTAATAGATGCATCTATGGTTCGCGCCGTTGGACCTTTCGGCAGTGCACATTTATTATTTTTGTTGGATCCGGCCATATGTCCTCGGCACTGTATGCGCATGCTATCTGCTCGGCATTTTTTTCCGTGATTTTTAGGCTGTTTAAATGCTCTAGGATATAAATTCTCAACCAGAATGATCGAAATTGAAACATGAATGCCATTGTGGAAAGACTTGTCATTTATTGTCATTATTTTCCATTTATCCTTGATATTCATGCTTAGCCTTATATTTAAATAAATTGTTTGTCCCTAGTGTCAAGTCGACCCCTCGTCACTACTTCTTCGAGATTAGACTGGATACTTACTGGGTAAATAATATTTATGTACTCATGTTATGCTTCTGTACTTAATTGTACAGGTTCTGAGGCAGGTGTATTTGGTTACCAGTCCGGAGCACGTTCCTGATATAGAGGCAGAGATTCCACAGTGAGTTGCTTATGTTGATGTCGTTCAGCAGCGCGTTGGAGTCTTTTATTTTGCTTATTCTGTTTATTCTATTTCAGATAGTAGAGTAGATGTATTCTTTTGTTTATTCTACTAGATGCCCATATACTTGTGACATTAGTTCCGGGCACACACATTGGTGGATTATTCTTTTGGGGATGCACTTATTTAAATTTGACTTCCTTTGATCCTTGCAATCTAATTTACTTTGTCATTTGCTATTTTTAAATACTTAGTGATTAGGTTAAGATATTGTGGGATAGGTTGTTAATAAAATAAATGGGGATCACTAAATGAATTGTGTTGGCTTGCTTAATATAGGTGTTGGGCGCCATCGCGACCTAGAGTAGTATTTGGGTCGTGACAACATGGTATCAGAGCTCTAGGTTGACGTAGGTCATACAAGTAATGGGAAAACCTAATAGAGTCTTGCGTATCGGTACGGAGACTTCTGTATTTATCTTCCGGGGGAAATAGGGTGTTAGGAAATTTCTCTTTATTCATCTTCTATCAAGCAGTTGATGGTATACTAAATCTCACTGTTCTATTCTCTCACATATGGTGAGGAGCGTACAACCGACATTCCAAACCCGGGAGGAGCCGCTCCCCCCGTTACTAGAGGCCGAGGCAGAAGCCGGGAGAGGGCACCGACCCGAGGTAGGGGCGAGGGCGTCCCAGAGCTGCCCCAGTTGAACCACCAACGGATCCAACATAGGATCCTATCATTGAGGAGCAGCGCGAGGTGCCCACAGTAGCTCCTGCCCCGGTGGATTTCATGACAGCGTCGGGCTTTCAGGAGGTCATGGTCCGTATGATGCGGTTCATGGACACTATGACCCAGGCTGGTTCATTTCCAGCAGACCTGGCCACCTCTTAGGCAGGAGAGGGACCACAGACCCCTACTTCCCAGGTCCCAGGACATACAGCTTCGATTTATCAGACTCTGGGTGGGGCCAAGCCAATTGCAGCAGTAGCACCTGAGCCCTGACCAGCTGCGGACGGCGATCCGCAGAAGTTATTAGACAAATGGACTTGACTACACCCTCCTGTCTTCGGGGGAGAGCGTCATGAGGATGCTTATGATTTCATTAATAGGTGCAGGGACATACTACACAACATGAGGATACTAGAGTCTCATGGGTTGACTTCACTACTTTCCAGCTAGAGGGCAGGGCCCGTAGATGGTGATAGTCTTATGTTCTTAGCAAGCCAGCGGATTCTCCTCCCATCACCTGGGACCATTTCACTCAGCTATTCTTGGACAGGTATATCCCACCTTCTGAGAGGGAAGAGTTGCGGTACCAGTTTGAGCAGGGTCAGATGTTAGTTGACCGACTACGAGGTGAGGTTTTTTGAGTTGTCTCGTCGTGCACTTATGATACTTCCTACTGACACAGAGAGAGTGCGGAGGTTTGTAGCAGGGTTGCACTCTGGTATTAGGGCCAACATGGACCGAGAGGTTAAGATGGGGATTCCTTATTAGCTGGTAGTGGAGATTGATCTCAAGATTGAAGGTTATCGTATGAGTAGTAGAGAGCAGGGGAAGCAGGACAAGAGGGCTCGATTTTCTGGGGATTTTAGAGGTGCTCTGGCTAGGGCAGAGGTCAGTTTGGGAGGGGCCAGTGTGATGACCCAACGGGGTCATATTATAAAATTAAACTCAGTTGCATGCTAAATAACCATAAAAAGACAAAAATTAAATACCTCGATTATCATGCACAGTCGGGGCGTGAAACCGAAAAGCTTTTATGTGAAAATATAAGAAATAGTAATTTTTAGAATTTAAATTTGATAAAAGTTGAATTTGGTCAACATTTTAAGTAAACAGACCCGGATCTGTGTTCCGATGATCCCGGGAGGTCCACAGTAAAATATGGGACTCGGACGTATGCCCGGAAATGAATTCCGAGGTCCTAAGCCTTAGAAATCAATTTTTGAAAGAAATTGTTTTGTTGAAATGTTTATGAATTAAAGAAAAGAAATAATGCTAATAATCATTGGTATCGCGTCCGTATTTTGGTTCCGGATCCCGGTACAGCTTTGTTATGATATGTAAAGGTTAAATAAGAAATTTGGTGAAAAACGGAGTTCGTTTGACGTGATTTGGACATCCGGTTGAGAAATTATGAACTTTAAGAGTTTTTGTTGAAAATGATGAGTTTTGAAGTTTAATTCATAGATTTACATGTTATTTTCATGATTTTATCACACGAGCAAGTACATATGATGTTTTTAGACTTGTGTGCATGATTTGTTTGGAGCCCTGAGGGCTCGGGTTAGTTTCGGATAGGCCACGGGGTATTTTTCATTTTAAATGAACTGTTGGTTTTCCAATATCTGGTGTCCAGGTTTTTGTACTATGCGATCGCATAGGTAGTCTTCAGGGGTCCTAAAATATTGTATTGTGCGAACGCATCTCCTGGAGTGCGATCGTGAAGCACAGTCCAGGTAAGCTGTGCGATCGCACAGTGTGCTCCGCGACCGCACTGTGCACCCCCCACCCCTGTGCGAACGCATGCCCCCACCTGCGATCGCAGTGCCCCAGCTCCCTTACCCTGTGCGATCGCACCTCATTACCCGCGATCACACAATTGCCCAGCCCAGCTATTATAAATACCTTTTAAAAACCGGGCAGAACCCTTTCTTCTCCAAATTTTCGAGGTCGCCCTAAAAATGAGTTTTCTTCAACAATCTTCATCCCCAATTCATATGTAATCAATTCCAAACCTTGTTCTTTCAATTCCTTACTATTTTTCATCACTTTTAAAGCAAAAACAAAGAATTTTCATGGTAAAAATCTAGTATTTGGGTAGAATTAGGGAGTTTTGTACAAATTGAATTTTTATATAACATTAAGGTCGGATTTCAGAACTAATAGCATATTTGGGTTCGTGGGTGAATGGGTAACCGTAATTTGGTCCAAACCCCGAGTTTAGACCAAGCGGGCCCTGCGTCTGGTTTTCACTTTTTTTTAGAAAACTTAGGAAAAATTATATTTTTCAATAAAGTTAGTTCCTTTAACATTAGTTAATGATATTAAGTTAATTTTGATTAGATTCGAGAAATTTAGAGGTGAATTCAAAGGGAAAAGCAATAATTGAGCAGTGAGTGGCCTGCAGAATTGAGGTAAGTGTTTGGCCTAACTTTGGCTTGAGGGAATAGGACTCCCCATTTGTTTGCTATGTGAAATGCATGGGCGTAGTGTATAGGTGTGATGACGAGTATCTATGCACCACCCAAATTATTTGTTAAACATGATCCCCTTTCCCGTTCCCCACTTATTTGATCATTGTCTTAACTGTTATATGGTCATTATTGTTTCTATGACTATTTGGCCTGGTTGAGTTATTGTTAGTTATTGTTGTAACTATTTGGAAAGAGTATTGGTTGTTTGAGTTGGTTTCCTGGTGATATAAACATGGTTGAGAGGTTTGGTATTGTTTGTATGAATTAAAGGTATTTATATTTGATATTCCTGTTGGTTTCATGATTGAGAGGTTATTGATGAAGTTATGAGAATAATGCAGTTTATTATTTATAATTGTTGAGACAAAAGTATTGTAAAAGGCTTGACCTGAATTTGTAAAATCCTAAATAAATTGATATGATATGTCTGGTGGGAGCGGGTTGCACGCCGCAACAAGGAGTGATAAGGTTGGGCAGGTGGGATCGGGTTGCACGCCGCAACAGGAGTAATAAGGGTGATATTTTAGGGAGGAGCAATAAGGGAGGACAGGTGGGAGCGGGTTGCACGCCGCAACAAGGAGAGATAAGGGAGGACATTTATATATTTACTGATTTTCAAAGGAAATAAAGATTTGAAAAGCTAAATGTTTATTTTTACTGTTTTTTTTTTTTTTTGAAAAACAAAGATTTGAAACTTTCTATTTTATATTACTATTTTCATATTTTGGCACTACTTTTATTCAAAGTTAAAGTTTGGAATTTTGAAGAGTTATTTGAGAATTGGTTATAGCTGAGTTGATTTATTTTGTTGCAACACTTATTTATTAATTTTTTTAGACTTCCTGTTGGCTTTATTATTTATTGTTGTTATCGATTATATTGTTGAAGCCCGACTTAGCCTCGTCACTACTTCGCCGAGGTTAGGCTCGGCACTTACTCAGTACATGGGGTCGGTTGTACTGATACTATACTCTGTGCTCTTCTGCACAGATCCAGGTGCTAGTCAGCAGTAGAGGATTTCAGGACGACCACCCGATTCATTTGGAGACACGAGGTACATCTGCTGGCGTTCACAGATTCCGAGAGTCTTCTCCTATTTTTACATACACTGTTTTATATCATTCAGAACAGTTACACTATTTCTTTCAGCCATTATTTGTAGTATACTTTAGTAGTTCGTGGATTGTGACACCAGACTCTGGGGTAGTTCTAGATTTATTTATATGATTAGTTTCGTGGCTCGTTTTAATTAGTTAATTGTTTGTTTCTCTTTATTACATTGGGATCATTCTTTAAAAGTCAATAGACTCAGTTTACTTTAGATTATTTTGTTATATCTAAATGAATAAATAATGCAAAGTAGTTAATCGAATTCTAACCCTGGCTTGCCTAGCAAGTGTCGTGGTAGGCGCCATCACGACCTCTAAGGTTGGGAATTTGGGTCGTGACAGCCAGCTTTAGCACCCCCACCACCTCCTCGAGGTGCTCCAGTGAGGCCCTATTTCAGCGCGATGCTGGAGAGTTATTATCGCCCACCAGATATTCAGGGTTCCTCCAGTGGGTATTCTGGTTATCAGGGTTCTTCCAGCGCCTATTTCACTGCCATGCCAGAGAGTTCATACCGCCCCCCAGCCATCCTGGGTTCCTCCGGTGGGTATTCCGGCCATCAGGGTCGGTCTTCAGGGCAGGAGGCTATGATGCCAAGAGGCTGCTATGAGTGTGGAGATCCGGGTCACATGAAGAATTATTACCCCAGATTTCGGGGCAAGACAGTGCAGTAGGGTCATCAGCTTATGGTTTCAGCATCGGCGGTTCGGCCGCCTGTTGATACCCAATTTTTCTCATATATATTTTAAAAATACATATATACTTTCAAAATAGTGCATGAGCATCAACCGGTATTTTTTCATAATTTTCTGTAATTTTTAGAGGATTTTTAATCAATTTATTCCAGCATTTTATTATCTAAATAATTACTAATTGCATCACAATAATTTAATAATGATTTATTACTTAATTTTTATTATTTATATTTATATTGAGCTTTAATCATTTTATGCATAATTATATTTATATCTTTAGGCTATAATTGCAATAACCTTGCAATAATAGCCCATATATCAATAATTACATTATTTACATGAAAAATGACTTTTTATATTTTTATAATATTAAGTAATTATTTTAAATCATTTCCATATGCAAATAGCATTTTTTATCATTTTATTAATTATCTTATAAATTATTTTATTAATCTGAATGAGTATTTAAAATATAGCCCTTTTTAATTGATTTTTAGGACCTACCCCAGCCCAATAACCCAATACCCAATACACTAACCCAACTACCCATACCCATACCCGTCCAATAAAACCCGCCCACCCTAAATCTAATCCTGGTCGTTGATCTCAGAAGATCAACGGCCCTAAATCCACCGTCCCTTTTTAATATACCAAAACCCCTAAACCCTAACTCATTCGCCCCAGCCCGCCATCTTTGGATACTCTCCTCTCCTCACCTCACTCACCCCCTCAAACCCTAGCCCACCATCACACTTTCCCTCTTAATTCATGGGATCTTCCCTTGATTTCCTGCCTTATTTTGCTTTGTTTCTCTACTGGCTACCCGATCTTGATGTTACTTGATTCATTTGCCTCAAATGGCAAGTGAATCTCAAGAGACTCGAACCCGATCCCGTTCAAAGTCTCTCATATCTTGGCTATTTCGTCTATGTTCATCCTGATACCTGTGAGTACGAATATTTTCGTATCTTAGGGTTTCAAATCTCTGGTTCAAACCAGATTTGGTTCAACTTGTGTTTATTTTTATGAATCTGGCTATTTTTTTTGGTCAAATCTGTTTAGATCTTTTCAGATCTGAAAAGATTTTATGTTTGTTTTGGTTTTTTTTTTTTTTTAAATCCAGTACTTCTGTCTCTATATTTTCTAGTCCTTTTCTATTATTATTTTATGACCGATTT
>MDKI01057544.1:0-39305 GCA_005239505.1 Nicotiana paniculata | reverse complement strand
TAGTGTCCAGTCTTACCACAATGGGTGCAGATTTTATTCTCATGAAGAGTGAGATACTTGTTTCTGGGATCCCACTTGGGCAATTAGCTTACAAAGCCAATCTCTCTCATGTTGCTACTATGATTCTCTTGAAGCCATATCAGGGCATCAGAAGATTTATTCCATTTACAGGTTCAATCTAATTCATGTTTGACTTTGCCAAGTTGTTCATTAAGAGTTCTTATTTGTTCGTCCTTGGCATACATCTTATCTTTTAATTTTCCTATGTTTTCTTCTAACATGATATGAGAATGATCAACAACCTTTTTACTTGATCCTAGCTTTAGCTTTAAGTTTTCAGATTTTAGTTCTAGAATCTCAGTTTCAAGAGGATGAACCTGGTTCAACAAGTCAATGTTTTTCTTTTCAGATTCACTGACTCTGATTTCCAGGTTTATGCATTTTGCTTTTAGCATTGCACATTCTTTAGATAGTTGATCCTTCTCTTTGGTTGTTTCCTCATAATCATCAATGAAATCAAGTAGCAACTCAGAGAGTTTTTCCTTAGATAGGAACTTTACTTTATTTTTAACATGAGAGATACTTACCTCTGGTTCTTCATGTTATTCCTTGTCAGATTCTCCAATTGCCATGAGCGCCTGATCTTCAGTCTCCCCATCTTTTATTTCTTCATCTGAACTTTCCCCCCAAGCGGAAACCATAGCCTTTGTTGTGTTTGTCTTGGATTGAACATGTTCCTTCCTCTTGTTCCTTCTCTCATATCTTCCATTTTTCCACTCTACTTCCCACTGAGGACAATTTGTAATGAGATGGTCAGTCTTACCACATTTATAGCATCCCTCGTTGGTTGGTCTTTCTGGAGCCTTTGCTTTGTTGTAGTTTCCTCCTCTAGAGATGCCTTTCTTCCTCATGAGAAAGTTTCTGAATTCTTTGGTAATCATGGCCATCTCATCATCTTCCAGATCTGCTCCCTCAGTAATTTTTAGGGTTAGACTCCTCTCCTTATTTGGACCATCCATCTTCATTGTCTGCCTTCTCAGTTCATAGGCAGTGAGGTTTCCAATTAGCTCATCCAATCTGAGGGTTGCCATATTGCTAGATTCCTGGATAGCAGTGATTTTTCTTTCCCAAGAAATAGGCAAGACCCTTGTTAGGATCTTCTCAACCTTGTCCTATTCAAGAATGATTCTTCCAAGAGACTTCAGTTCATTAGTCAAGGTTGTGAACCTTGTGTACATCTCTTGAATAGTATCTCCTTCTTTCATAGTAAAGTTTTCATACTGAGAGTATAGTAGAGTACCTCTTGACCTTTTTACCTGAGATGTTCCTTCATGGGCTACTTGCAAGGTGTCCCAAATATCTTTGGTCGTGGTGCAACTTTGGATTCTGTTGTACTCGTCTGGACCTAGTCCACATACTAGCCACTTTTTGGCCTTTGCATTCTTCTCCCATTTCTTTAGATCCTCAGCAGTGCAATCAGCTCTTGTCTTTGGTACATCTATACCTTCAACAGTCTTCATCATGGTAGCTAGAGGACCATCAGTGACTATGTCCGAGAGTTCATAGTCTTCTCCAATTAGGTTATCCTTCATCATATTTTTCCACCATGAGTAGTACTGTCCATTGAAGAGTGGTGGTCTTGCAGTTTATTGACCTTCCCAATTTCCAGGTGGTGCACTCATCTTGATCTTCTCCAAGTTGTTAGCCTTTCAAGGATAACCCGCTCCGATACCAATTGATGTTTTAGACTTCAATACCACACAAGAAGATAGGTTACTTTGTGTGGTACCCAATTTTCGAGTGCTGTCTCAGTAGAAGAACCTAATTCTTCTTCGTGTTCCAACTAATACTGTTGCGGAATAATAAAAAGCAGTAAAGTAAAAACACAGAGATTTTTACGTGGAAAACACCTGGCTCAAAATGTGAAAAAAACCACGACCTACTCCTCAGTAGGATTTGCTCAACTCTTCACTAAAAACTCTGAGCCAAACGGACTTACAAAATAAACTCTTTTGTAATCCTAAGGATTGACTCTAATCCCTTTGTAGTAACTAGACCCTAGCTAATTTCTACACACCTCAAGTTAACTCTAACTTGATCAATACGTACCTATTACAATTGCTTCTATGAAAGCTGAAAGATACAATATTAAAACTCCTACTACAACCAACTAGACTCAATGATAAACAAATGGACCTGGTTCTTCTAGCTGGTCTGTATCCTTTGTGTCGCATAATAATTCTGCTTGCAAAATATCTGGGAATTTTGCTTTCAGCTCTTGATTCACTTCTGCACTTGTTTGTTCTCTTTCAAGCAAGAATACTTCTTATTTATAAAGTCAGTTGAGTTCTAGTCTGACTCTACCTGGGAGAACAAGTTCTTATCAAACTCAACTTTCTTCCTTCGTTTCTGTCCTTGCTGAATTCGACATCTATTATTTCATCAATTTGCAACCTTTTCGCATTAGAAGATACTCTTCTTGTTCATTGATACTTCACAATCGCATTCATCTCCTATGCATAAAAGATTTGTGTGCCAACTCGTCAGGTCAAGTATGTGTGCTCTGATGGACCTGGTTCAACTGGTCAGCCATTTGTCAATCTTCAAAACTATGCAGTGACTTGGGTCAACACATTTAAATCACAATGTACGACTCACAGACATGCTTGACCAACATATAGATATTCCAATTACTTGTTAGACAATTATAGGGCGAGATTATACTAGTTTTTGTCACATAGGCAGCGTACGAAGAAAGATACAGTATAACGGTAGGAAAAACAAAGCCTTCATTTAAGTCAATTAAGATCATATAAGAAACAAGGAATGCTAGGCAAATACTTCTACTTTGAGCAGGAAGAGATGAAACTAGAAATCAGGAATTCAGATATAACAATTTCAATTCATACAGGGGGAACATAAGGACCTAAAATCCCTAAAGGGAAATCTATTTGCAAATAAGTCCGAGTACGCACTCGTCACCTCGCCTACGCAGACCACAATCAATATAGAAGACTCAATACTAAGGGGTAGTTCCCCCCACAAGGTTAGACAAAATACTTACCTCAAAGACGACAATCCGGTCCTCAAAAATAGACTTCTCGTGCGGAAAGGCTTCCAGATGGCTCAAAATCAACTAAAACAACTTCAAAATACATATAAAACGTATAAGGAACGACTCCGAATAATAAAGTTTCAATCTTTGCAAATTTATAAAAAATCGACCCAAAAGTCGACTCCCGATACCGCACCTCGGAACCCGACAAATTTTACAAATTCCGATTACCCATTCCGATACGAGTTCACCCATACTCAATTTATCCAATTCCGATAACATTTGGTCATTCAAATCATGAATTTTCATTTTTGAAGTTTTCTTTCAAAACCCACAATCCCCTCAACCCAAATCACAAATTAAATGATAAAACAAGAACTAATTCGTGAAATATATTTTATTCTAGTTGAAGAACACTTACCCATTCGATTTATGTGAAAAGCCCTTCAAAAATCGCCAAGAACCGATCTTTGGAAGTCAAAATATGATAATAATGGCCTAACCCTCGATTTTGGAATATAATCTGTCTGCCTAGATTTTAAGGCATCGCGATCGCGGATTAAAAGATGCGGTCGCATAGAGGAAATAATGTTGATGTCCAGATAGGTTCTATGCGATCGCGGATAGGTAGATGCGATCACATAGTAGGAAGTAGGGGCACTGGTCAATTTAATACTATGTGGTCGCGAGCAGGCAAATATGATCGCACTGTAGGGAATTCTATACTTCTGCAATCGCGGACCTGAGTGTGCGAATGCATTGAATAAAAAGCTGGGCAGGTCAAATGACACTATGAGATCGCGACCACTACTATGCGATCGCATAGAAGGAAACCAGAAGGCAGCATCAGCAGTTCAAAAATAGGGAAAATGGACCCGAAACCTATCTGAAACACACCCGAGGCCCCCGGGACCCCGTCTAAATGCACAAATAAATCTTATAACCTAATACGGACTCGCTCGAGGTTCCAAATCAAATAAAATAACACTAAAACGATGAATCAAACCAAAAATCAATGAAATTCCTCAAAACTTCTTTAAACATCAATTTTTGCATTTAAGGTCCGAATCACGTCAAACTAAGTCCGTTTATTACCAAATTTCACATATAACACATATAAGTCATATTGAACATGTACCGGGCTCCAGAACTATGATACGGGCCCGATATCACATGTTTCAACTCAAATTTCATTTTCAAAAACCTTTATATTTTTCAGAAAATAACTTTCTTTAAAAATTCATTTCTCGGACTTGGGACCTCGGAATTCAATTCCGGGCATACGTCTAAGTCCCATATTTTCCTACGGACCCTTTGGGACTGCCAAATCACGGGTCCGGATCCGGGTCCGTTTACCAAAAATGTTGACCGAAGTCAACTTTATTCAAATTTCTAATATAAAATTATCATTTTTATCAGTTTGTCACATACAGTCTTCCCGGCTACACGCCCGGGGTTGCGTACGCAAATCGAGGTGGGATAGAAAGAGGTTTTCGCGACCTCAAAACACAAAATTTGCTGGAAATATACTTTTGGGTCATCACAAAAGCGGGCTCGCAGATGCGGCCCCAGCCCAGATAAGTGACCTTCGCACCTGTGATGATTTTTTTCGCAAGTACGTGATCGCATATGCGGCCCTATGTGCGCAGATGCGGATATTGCTGGGCAGAAAAGAGTATTTCGAGGGTTTGGAATTTCATAACACAAAATTTAATTTAGAGCTCGGTGGGAGATAATTTCTCGAGGGATTTTGAGGGAGAACTGTTGGGTAACTAATTCTAACTCTATTTTGATCATAGTACATTAATCTATTGTTGTTTTCCTCGTCTAATTAAGGAATTTGAGGGTAGAAGATTGGAAATGGGGGAAAAGGTTCCCCAATTATAAATCTGAGGTTTGAATTGGAATTAGACGTCGGATTTGGGTGATTTTTGTTCGAGTGAACTCGTGAATGAATGGGTATCCATAATTTGTGAGTTTTACCCGATTCCGAGACGTGGACCTGGGGAGACTTTTTGGGCATTTTTCCTATTGTCATTCCCTAGCTTCGAATTCATTTGTTAAAGTAGTTACTTGTGGTATTATTTACATTATGCAATTGATTTGATTAGATTTGGGCCATTCGAAGTTGGATACTCGTGGTAAGAGCGTGATAATGAGTTGACTTGAGCGGTTCGAGGTAAGTGACTTGCCTAAACTTGTGTTGAGGAACTTCCCCTTAGGATCTTTGGTGTTATTTGATGTGTGAGCGTCGTGTACATGAGGTGACGAGTACGTACACGGGCTATTGTTGAAAAAAATCCCGTTTTCCCTTTCTAAGGCATAAACTGTTTTTCCCTTATTAAACTGCACCATTATATTTAATTGCTTAGTTCAGATTAGGGAAGCATGCTTACGTGTTTTAACTGCCTATTTGACATTTTGTGCGACATTCTTAGTTCGATCCTTATTTACCCTTATTTGTGTTTAGTCTAAGCTGTATAACTCGATGCATACCTGTCATTTTATCTTGCGTTGCATATTTACTTTGGGAGTACAGACGTATTCCGGGAGATCCTCCCTTGTCTTGCATATTTACTTTTGGGACTACAGACGTATTCCGAGAGATCCCCCAGCATTGCATATTTACTTTGGGACTACGGACATATTCCAGGAGATCCCTCTGCCTTGCATATTTTTTTTGGGACTACGAACATATTTCGGGAGATCCCCCAACACTGCATATTTACTTTTGGGAGTACATACGTATTACGGGAGATCCTCATGTACTGCATAGTTATTCGGAACTACGGGACGGTATCCCGGGAGATTTCCTAATGTGTTTACCTTTTTCTAAGCCAAGGGCTCCCATAACTATAAATTTTGTGAATTTCCTTAATTGTTTTACTATAAATTATATGTATATATATTACTGTTTAATTTATTATATTTACTCCGGTAGGGCCTTGACCTGACCTCGTTACTACTCGACCGAGGTTAGGCTTGGCACTTACTAGGTACCATTATGGTGTACTCATGCCCTTTCCTGCACATGTTTTTATGTGCAGATCCAGGTATGAGCTATCAGCCTCGGGGTTAGTGCGTGTTGCTGATTCCAGGAAGCTTCAAGGTACTTCTGCTTGCGTCCGCAGATCCTCGGAGTCCCCTTCTACTTCCTCGCCTAGAGACTTCTTTATTTATCTTCAGACTTTTGTATAAAGCTTTATAGATTGTAGAAGCTTGTGATTTAGCGACATTCCGGGTCTTTGGAGATTATTTTGTATATGCCGAGCGGCACTATTTTCGTTATTTATAACATGCTTTTTATCCTTTATCATTTGGATTTCTTTGAGTTTTTATGTAATATTAGGCTTACCTAGTCGTAAAGACTAGGTGTCGTCACGACACCTTTCGGAGGGTTAAATTGGATCGTGACAAGTTGGTACCAAAGCTCTAGGTTCATAGGAGTCGTGAGTCACAATCCAGTTTACTAGAGTCTCGCGGATCAGTGCGGAGACGTCCGTACTTATCTTCGGGAGGCTATGTAACTATTAAGAACAATCATACTTCTTTAATTCCTTGTAGTGCGAGTTATTGACATCAAAATTCTAAAATTCTACTTTATTCTTTCTCACAGATGGTGAGGACCCGAGCCCCCTGTCAGAGCTACCAGAGGCCGGGGTTGGGGTAGAGGACGACCACAGTGCAACTCGAGCACCTGCGAGAGCTGCGATAGAGGATCCCCCAGCAGCGCTGGAGGGCTGGCACCGGAGATTGCTATTGCTTCTCCATACCTCTAGGAGACTTTAGCTCAGTTAATGAGCATGTTAAGCACTCTAGCTCAGGCTGGACTACTTCTGATAGCTCCCGCTACATCTCAGGTCGGGGGAAGGGCACAAACTCCTGCAGCCAGCACTCCTTAGCAGAGGTCCAGGCTGATCAGGCCCTAGAGTTTATTCCTATGCCCTCAGTGGCTTCGGTTTAGCATGAGACCAGGGTAGCTGCTTCTGAGGCAGAGCAGCTCAAACTTGAGAGGTACAAGAAATACCACCCACCTACTTTCAGCGGACTAGTTTCAGATGATACTCTAGGTTTTCTTGAGGAGTGTCATCATATTCTCCGCACTATGGGCATTGTAGATATGAGTGGGGTTTCTTTCACCGCTTTCCAGTTGAGGGGAGTGACATATTAGTGGTGGCGTGCCTATGAGCTGAGTAGTCTAGACGAGGCAGACTCACTACCTTGGAATCAGTTTTCAAAGATGTTCTTGCACGAGTATGTCCCTCAAAGCCTCATGGATACTTGGCACGCAGAGTTTGAGCAGCTGCATCAGGGTGCTATGACTGTGTTGGAGTATGCAGTCCGTTTCAGTGAGTTAACTGGACATGCACCATCCTTGGTTGCCATAGTCAGAGAGAGGGTTTGTCGCTTCATTGAGGGACTCCACCCTAGTATTCGGACCAGTATCACCAGGGAGTTAGGGATGTATATCGCTTATCAGCAGGCAGTGAGTATTTCCAGGAGGGTGGATGGCATGTTTGCCTGGGACAGAGAGGCCGAGAGGTATCGAGAGACTGGTCATAATTCAGGAGCTCGTGCACCAGCAGCACGCTATGGTATGGTTTTTGTGAGTCGCCTTATTCATTTAGCTCTTCCAGCAGCCAGCGGTGTTCCAACTCCTCCCAGACCTCAGGAGCCCTATTATGCGCCGCTAGTATCCAGTATGCCTCCCGCTCGAGGTGCTATTATCGGCCAGTCCAGTAGGCCAAATCTGAGTCAGTCTCAGCCGACGCGTCCTCCGAGGGGTGCGCCTCCATAGACTTATCAGCCTCCACGTGCTCCACCGGGTCCTCCGGCTATTCTTCCAGCCCCAGATGCCACTCCACCTTCTCAAGCAGCTCGAGGTGGAGGTCAGGGAGGTTGAGGTATCCCTAGAGGGGATTCCAGGCCAGGTACTATGCCCTTCCATCCCGTTCAGAAGTCGTTGTTTCAAATTCAGTCATCACAGGTATCGTCCATGTCTGTCATAGGGATGCATCATTATTATTTGCCCCAGACTCTATGTATTCATATGTGTCTTCTTATTTTGCTTCACATTTGGGGATATCTCGGGATTCTTTGAGTTCCCATGTTTATGTATCTACTCATGTGGGAGATTCTCTTGTTGTGGACCGCGTATATCGGTCGTGTTTGATTGCTCTTAGTGGTTTTGAGACCAGAGCCAATATGTTATTACTCAGTATTGTAGATTTTGATGTTATCTTAGGCATGGATTGGTTGTCACCCCATTATGCTATTCTTGATTGTCACGCTAAGACCGCGACGCTGTCTATACCAGGCTTACCGAGATTAGAGTGGAGAGGTACCTTAGAGTATACTCCCCCTAGGGTCATTTTATTTCTTAAGGCTCAGTGAATGGTTGAGAAGGGGTGTGATGCGTATTTGGCCTATCTGAGAGATGTTGAGTCAGTTTCAGTAGTGAGGGACTTCCCTGATGTGTTTCCATTTGATCTTCCAGGCATGCCGCCCGATAGAGATATTGATTTTGGCATTGATGTGTTGACGGGCACTCAACCCATATCTATTTCTCCTTACTGTATGGCTCATCCTGAGTTGCAGGAGTTTCTTGATAAGGGTTTCATCAGGACCAGTGTACCACCTTGGGGCGCTCCAATCTTATTTGTGAATAAGAATGATGGTTCTATGCGTATGTGTATTGATTATCGACAGTTGAACAAGATTACAGTGAAGAATATGTATCATTTTCCTCGCATCAATGATTTATTTGATCAGTTACAGGATTCCATAGTGTTCTCCAAGATTGATTTGCGTTCTGGCTATCATCAGTTGAAGATTCGGGAGTCGGATATCCTGAAGACTACTTTCAGGACCAGATATGGTCATTTTGGGCTGACCAATGCCCCAACAAACTTTATGCATTTGATGCACAGTGTGTTCCGACCTTATCTTGATTTCTTCGTCATGGTGTTCATTAAAGACATCCTGGTATATTCCTGATCTTGAGAAGATCATGAGAAGCACCTGAGGATGGTGCTTCAGACTTAGAGGGAGAAGAGACTGTATGCAAAATTTTCTAAGTGTGAATTCTGGCTTGATTCAGTGGCATTCTTGGGCCACGTAGTGTCTTGTGATGGGATCAAGGTAGATCTGAAGAAGGTGGAGGCAGTGCAGAGTTGGCCTAGACTGTCATCAGCTACGAAGATCCGCATTTTCCTTGGTTTGGTAGGGTACTACTGTCGCTTTGTAGAGGGATTTTCATCTATTGCAGCACCTATGACCAGGCTGACCCAGAAGGGTGCTCCGTTCAGGTGGACTGAGGATTGTGAGGAGAGCTTTCAGAAGCTCAATACATCTTTGGCTACAGCCCTAGTATTAGTATTACCTACAGGTTCGGTGTCCTATACTATCTATTGTGATGCCTCGAGGATTGGCCTTGGAGCGATATTGAAGGTGCATGATAAGAATTATCTTGTCCATGATCTCGAGTTAGAAGCTATTGTTCACGCCCTGAAGATCTGGCGTCATTATTTGTACGGTGTTCCTTGTGAGATCTACATTGATCACCAGAGTTTGAATCACTTATTTAGGCAAAAGGACCTTAATTTGCGTCAGCGGAGGTGGTTCGAGCTACTTAAGAACTATGATATCACTATATTGTACCACCCGAGGAAGGACAATGTATTGGTCGATGCTTTGAGTCGCCGGACGGAGAGTTTGGCATATTTTTCGGTAGCTGAGAGGCCCTTAGACTTGGATGTCCAGGCCTTAGCCAATCAGTTCGTGAGATAGAATATTTCAGAGCCTAGACGGGTATTAGCGTGTGTGGTAGCTCGGTCTTCTCTTTATCACCGTATCAGAGAGCGCATGTATGATGATCCTCACCTTCTGGTTCTTCAGGACAGGGTCCGGTGAGGTGATGCTAGAGATGTGTCTATTGGTGGTGATGGCGTGATGAGGATGCAGGTCCGGATCTATGTCGGTAGTTGATTCTTGAGGAGGCCCATAGATTGCGGTACTCCATTCATCCGGGTGCCGCAAAGATGTACCATGATTTGAGACAACACTATTGGTGGAGGAGGATGGAGAAGGATATAGTTGGTTTTGTGGCCAAGTGTCTCAATTGTCAGCATGTTGAATATGAGCATCAGAGACCGGGTGGATTGCTTCCGAGGTTAGACATCCCAAAGTGGAAGTGGGAGCGGATCACCATGGATTTTGTAGTCGGACTTCCACGAACTTTGAGAAAGTTCGATGCTATTTGGGTGATCGTGGATCGGCTGACCAAGTCAGCTCATTTTATCCAAGTGTTGACCACTTATTCTTCAGAGAGATTGGCTGAGATTTATATTAGAGAGATCGTCCGCCTTCACGGTATCCCGGTATCCATCATTTTAGACAGAGGTACACAGTTCACATCACCGGTTCTGGAGAGCCATACAACAGGAGTTGGGTACTAGGGTGGAGCTGAGCACAACCTTTCACCCTTAGATGGACGGGCAGTCTGAGCGCACGATTCAGATTCTTGAGGATATACTCTGTGCCAGTGTGATGGAGTTCTTAGGGTCATGGGACCAATACTTGCCACTTGCAGAGTTTGCTTACAACAACAGTTACCAGTCCAACATTCAGATGGCACCCTATGAGCCGTTGTATGGTAGGCGGTACCGGTCCCAAGTGAGATGGTTTGAGTCGAGCGAGGCCCGATTATTGGGTACAAATTTAGTCCAGGGTGCCCTAGATAAGGTGAATGTGATTCAGTATAGACTTCGCACATCCCAATCCATACAGAAGAGTTATGCGGACCAGAAGGTTCGTGATTTGGCATTTATGGATGAAGAGCGGGTCTTGCTTCGGGTCTCGCCTATAAATAGCGTCTTGAGATTGGAGAAGAAGGGAAAGGTGAGCCAGAGGTTCATTGGTCCTTTTGAGATATTGCGACGTGTTGGGGAGGTTGATTATGAGCTTGTTTGCCTCCCAGCCTAGCAGGAGTTCATCCGGTATTCCACGTTTCTATGCTCCGTAAGTATCACGGTGATTCGACTCATGTATTGGATTTCAGCTCAATCTAGTTGGACAAGGCTATATCTTATGTTGAGGAGCCAATAGCCATTTTGGACAGGCAAGTCAGAAAGCTCATTGCTTCGGTAAAGGTCCAGTGGAGGGGTCAGTCGGTCGGGGATGAGACTTGGGAGACCGAGCAGGATATGCGCAGTCGTTATCCTCATCTTTTCACAGCTTCAGGTATGTCTTTCTACTCGTTCGAGGACGAACGATTATTTTAAGAGGGGGAGAATGTAACGACCTGGCCGATCGTTTGGAGAGTTAGAGCCTCGATCCCTTGATAACTATTTTCCCCATATTTGTTTCTGCTTTTAGGATTTGACGGAGTGATTGGTTATGGAATTCAGAGAGTTTTGAGACATTATCCCTAGATATGAGTTTAAGCCTTAGAATTTGGACTTTAGTCCGAATTGTGTGAAGACGGATCCAGAATGGAATTCCGTCTACTCCGTTAGCTCTGTTGAGTGATTTTGGGCTTAATAGCGTTCAGAATGTGTTTTAGAGGTCTGTAGTGGATTTAGGTTTGAATTGGCAAAAGTTGGATTTTCGGCGATTGTGGCCGGTGGTGGAAATTTTGATATCGAGCTCGGAATGGAATTTCGGAAGTGGTTGCAGGTTCTCAGTGTCATTTATGACCTGTGTGTAAAGTTTGAGGTCATTTGGACTAGATTAGATGTGGTTCAACGTCGTTTGTATAATTTGGAAAATTCTAAGTTCTTAGGCTTGAATTCGTGCTCAATTCATGTATTTGATGTTTTAGGAATGGTTGGTATGTTTGGTTTAGTTCCTGGGGGCCTCAGGTGAGTTTCTGATGCTTAACGGATTGGTTTGGAGACTTATGCCTTTGTTGAAGTTGTTGCACCTGTTATTCTCGCACCTATGGATATTGGACCGCAGGTGCGGAGCCGCAGAAGCAGATAGGGAGCCGCATATGCGATTATGGGCTTGGGCAGCTGGGATCGCAGGTACGGTTGGGGGACCGCAGAAGCAGGCTCGCAGATGTGGCCCAATGCCCGCAGTGCGGCCCCAGCCCGGATAAGTGACCTCCGCACCTGCGATGATTTTTTCGCAAGTGCGAAACCACAAATGCGGCTCCATGAGAACAGATGCGGATATCACTAGGCAGAAAAAAGGATTTCGAGGGTTTGAAATTTCATAACACAAAATTTGATTTAGAGCTCAGCGGGAGGCGATTTTTCCAGGGATTTTGAGGGAGAACTATTGGGTAACTAATTCTAACTCTATTTTGATCATATTACATTAATCTATTGTTGTTTTCCTCGTCTAATTAGGGAACTTGATGCTAGAAGTTTTGAAATGGGGGAAAAGGTTCCCCAATTGTAAATCTGAGGTTTGAATGGGAATTAGACATCAGATTTGGGTGATTTTTGTTCGAGTGAACTCGTGAATGAATGGGTATTCATAATTTGTGATTTTTACCCGATTCCGAGACGTGAGGCCCGGGGAGACTTTTTGGGCGTTTTTCCTATTGTCATTCCTTAGCTTTGAATTCATTTGCTAAAGTAGTTAATTATAATATTATTTACATTATGCAATTGATTTGATTGGATTTGGGTCATTCGGAGTCGGATACCCGGGCAAGAGCGTGATATTGAGTTGACTTAAGTAGTTCGAGGTAACTGGCTTGCCTAACGTTGTGTTGGGGAACTTTCCCTTAGGATGTTTGGTGTTATTTGATGTGTGAGTTCCGTGTACGTGAGGTGACGAGTACGTACACGGGCTATTGTTGCAAAAAATACCGCTTTCCCTTTATAAGGCATAAATTGTTTTTCCCTTATTAAACTACACCATTATGTTTAATTTCTTAGTTTAGATTAGGGAACCATGCTTACGTGTTTTAACAGCCTATTTGACATTCTGTGCGACATGCTTAGTTCGATCCCTATTTCCCTTTATCTATGTTTAGTCTAAACTGTATAACTCGATGCACACCTGTTACTTTATCTTGTGTTGCATATTTACTTTGGGACTACGGACGTATTCCAAGAGATCCCTCATGTCTTGCATATTTAGTTTAGGACTGCGGACGTATTCTGGAGATCCCCCAGCACTATATATTTACTTTGGGACTACAGACGTATTCCGGAGATCCCCCTGCCTTGCATATTTATTTTGGGACTACGGACGTATTCCGGGCGATACCCCAGCACTGCATATTTACTTTTGGGAATACATACGTATTCCGGGAGATCCCCTTGTACTGCATAGTTATTCGGAACTACAGGATGGTATTCCGGCCGAGGGCTCCCATAACTGTAAATTTTGTGAATTTCTTTAATTATTTTACTGTAAATTATATGTGTGTATATATATATATATATATATATATATATATATATATATATATATATATTGTTGTTTAATTTATTGTATTTACTCAGACAGGGCCTTGACTTGACCTCGTCACTACTCGATCGAGGTTAGGCTTGGCACTTACTAGGTACTATTATGGTGTACTCATGCCCTTTCCTGTACATGTTTTCGTGTTCAGATCCAGGTACGAGCTATTAGCCTCGGGGTTAGTGTGTGTTTCTGATTTCAGGAGATTTCAGGGTACTTCTGCTTGCGTCCGCAGATCCTCGGAGTCCCCTTCTACTCCCTCACCTAGAGACTTTTTTTTATATCTTCAGACATTTGTCTAGAGCTACATATATTATAGAAGCTTGTGTTTTAGCGACATTTTGGGTCTTGGGAAGTTATATTGTATATGTCAAGCGACACTATTTTTTTTATTTCTAATATGCTATTTTATCCTTTATCATTTGGATTTCTTTGAGTTTTTCCTTAATAATAGGCTTACCTAGTAGTAAAGACTAGGTGTCGTCACGTGTAACGACCCGATCGGTCGTTCCGAGAGTTTCAGCCTCGTTTCCCCCATTTATGCTTCATTATAGGTGGATCAACCTTATTATTTTGTTTCGGGTCGGTTAGCTCGGGTTTAGAGTGATTTTGGAAAGGAATGAGACACTTAGTCTCTTAAGTTGGTTAATTAGTTGGAAAAAGTCAACCGGAAGTTGACTCATAGGTAAATGATCTTGGAATTGGGTTTTATGGTTCAGATAGCTTCATTAGGTGATTTCAGACTTAGGAGTGGGTTTGGAATGTTATTCGGAGGTTCGTGGTAGAATTAGGCTTGAATTGGCAAAAATAGATTTTTGGCGATTTCCGGTCGGAAGTGAAAAATTAGATATCGGGGTCGGAATGGAATTCCGAAAGTTGGAATAGGTTTGTAGTGTCGTTTGTGATGTGTGTGTAAAATTTCAGGTAATTCGGACCTGGTTTGGTTGATTTCGGCATCGTTGGCGAATTTTGTAAGTTTAGGAATCCATAGGCTTGAATTCGGGGTTGAATCGGTGTTTTGATGTTGTTTTGGGTGTTCCGAAGGCTCACTACGTTCGTGAGATGATATATGACTTGTTTGAATGATTGGTTGAGGTCCCGAGGCCTCGGGCGTGTTTCAGATGGTTAACGAATGTAATTGGGAAGTTTGAACTGCTGAAAATGTGCTGGTGTGATCCTTTTGGTATGGTCGCACCTGGGGATGGGAAGTCGCAGGTGCAATTATCTCAGGTGCGGACGGCCAATCGTAGATGCGGAAATGGAGGCCTGGGCAGTTAGCGCAGATGCAGGAGTTTGGCTGCACCTGCGAGCCTGCAGGTGCGAGTGGTGAGCCGCAGATGCGGACGTTTGTGTTTAAGTGGAATGTGCAAGTGCGCACCTGGGACCGCAAGTGCATGGAATTGTCCTCAGGTCGAAATCTCTGGGTCAGAGAGTATAAATTGGACCCTTCGCGAAATTTTGCCCATTTCCACCATTTTTGAAGTCGAGATTGAAGCTTTTGAGGGATACAAGGGGAAACACATTGAGGTAATGTTTTTGAACCTGAAACTCGATTCTATGATGATTTTTAGTCGATTAAGCATGAAATTTGTGGGATTTAAGGGTGAAAATTTGGGAAATTAGGGCTTGAAAGTTGAGAGTAAGAATTGGGTGATTGAGGGGTCAAACAAAGTTAGTTTTTGATAAATTTGGTATGCATGGACTCGGGAGAGGATAAGGATTCTTGTTGTGTGATTTTTATTAGATTCTAAGACATGGGCCCATGGGTCGGGTTTGGCCAATTTCGGGATTTTTGATGTAATTTGATAATTTTCGCGTGGGCTTTGTTCCTTTAGCATGTATTGATGATATGATTCTGATTTTGGAAAGATTCGGGGCGATTTGAAGCCGAGTCGAGCGGCAAGTGCATCGCATAGTAGATTTTCGTCCGGATTGGGGTAAGTAGTGATTGTAAATCTAGTCCTGAGGGTATGAAACCTCGGATTTCACATTGTTTTACTATTTTGAGGCGACACACATGCTAGGTGACGGGCGTGTAGGCGTACACCATTGGGGATTGTGACTTGGTCCGTTCTGTAGCAACTATAAAGTTGTATATTTGACTTAAATTATATGATACTTATGTGTTTTAGAAATAATTTCCTATAAATTGGGTTGAATGCCGTATTTGAGCCTTGTGCCAGAGCTGTTTGGACCCTTAAGGTCTTTTTCTTATTATCCTCTCACTGTTTTTTATTTAAGATCTATACTCAGCCATACTGTGTTTACTGATTTCATAACTCAGTCCTTATTACTCCATTTTGATGCACACAATGATATTTTGGGCTGAGCACCATGTTTTACTGATAGCCCGAGTGACTTGAGAGGTTTCTGACTGAGTGAGGCCAAGGGCATGTGTTGTGAGGATATTATGGGATCGATTTGCACGCCGCAACATGTTGTTATTGATTCATTATTTTTGTGAGGTCGTGTGCCTGATTGACTTATGCCACGAGGTGACTTGTTATAGCGCTTGGGCTATAAGAGCCCTCAGGAGTCTGTACACCCCTAGTGAGCTCGGGTACCCTCAGTGAGTGATATGATGTTTTTCCCGAGGGTTTGTTCTTGATTCATGTTGTGCCCGATGGGTTGTTTACGAGTTATTATGAGGTAATTTGCCCGAGGGGCTTTTTATGATTCATGTTTGCCCGAGGGGTTGTATGCGAATGATGTTTTCCCGAGGGGCTGTTTATGATTTATGTTGCCCGAGGGGCTATACACGAGTGAGTTTTGCCCGAGGGGCTTATTAATTTTTCATCATTTTTTTACTCATTGTTTTATCATTTCGTTTGAAACTGTTGAAAAATGTTTAAAATGGTTTTACTGAAACTGGATTTTAATGAGCTGAGTTGATTCAAAATCCTGATTTTAAAAGTCTGCTGGGTTCTACTGAGATTTCATGATATGAATTGTATATGTTTTATTGCTCGTCACTACTGCTCAGTCTTTATTTACTTTTATCACTTACTGAGTTGGCGTACTCACATTACTCTCTGCACCTTGTGTGCAGATCCAGGGGTTGCTAGATGTGCTAGTAAGTGTTGATTTCATCTGTCGTGGATCAGTTGGAGTTAGCAAGGTAGTTGCATGGCGGTAGCAGCCATGATCTTCTCCCTCCTTTCTTCCAATATATGTTATTAGTTGGTTTCCATACTGTATTGGTCTTAGTATTATCAGACAGTTCTTAGTAAATGATCATGACTAGTGACACCTCGATGTGGGGTTTTCTTTTAGAACTGTTGTTTTGATTTAAATACTTTATGAAGGTTTATTGTTTTCACGACCCAAAATACTAACTCAGGTCGTGAGGGCGCCCAACACCGGGGTTAGACAAGCCCATACTTAAGTTACTAAGGATTCCTCCCATGCTTAGTTAAACATCCCAATACGTGCCAAGTTTTAAAGTTCGAAAAAACATAAGTTGTAAAAGATAGCAAGCCATTTTACCAAAAGCAGTCAAACAGAGAAATGAGCCGATATATATATATATATAGAGAGAGACCCGCAAACCAAAATAACAACTATGTGTGTGCCAGGAACTAGTGTCACAAGTCCTACGGGTATACTAACAGAATCGAGCTCCGGTCTGATAACCAGATGCACCAGCCTCAGAACCTGTACAATTAAGTACAGAAGTGCAACATGAGTACATAAACAAATATGTACCCAGTGAGTATCCCGCCTAACCTCGAAGAGGTAGTGACGAGAGGTCGACTTGAAACTCACTAAGGTCCAACAAAATGATTAGCAAGATATAACATCAGTAACGAACATACAAGGATGATAAATGCAGTAAACATTTAAAATAACAGTAATTCAAATAATTACTGGAAGTAAATATACAATTTCTACTTCATTATTCTTTTCTTTCCTTTAAAAATATATATCTGAACACTCAAAATTCATAAAAGAATTCTTAACAATTTAACATGCGCATACAGGATAAGGACAACCGGCCTGAGCCATCATAATAATCATATATGTGCACTGTCGAGGGTCGAACGGCCCGAACCATAATATATGTCTTTCAATTTCGCCGTGGCGTATGGCCCGCTCCCATGAGAGTGGGGGAAATAACACTTCGCCCGCGGAATGTAAATTACGAAGCGGTCACATGCACACACAATCCACACATTTATTCTTTATAAATACTCTTCGTGATCAAATCCTTAAAATTTCTTTAATTCCAGGATCTCAAGGAAACAAGCCGCATGTAACATTAATTCACTAAGCATATAGTTCATTTCAAGGAAAACATAAGGCATGGTGTAGGCATAACTACCCGGACATAACAATAATAACCACTACGTACGGACTCTCGTCACTTTGTACGTACGTAGCCCCCACAATTATCACATATAACATTTAAATCACCTAGGGGACAATTTCCCCCTTACAAGGTTAGAAAGGAGACTCACCTCGTGTCGAATCTACTCCCCCAACCAAGAACGCACCCGAAACTCCGAACTCTACACCGGAGGACTCGAAACTAGCCAAATGTTATGCAAATTCATCAATTTATGCTCAAAGTATGAAAATCCTCCTACTACTAAGTCAAATTCGCCATTATTGAAGAAATCCTAAAATCCAACCCGGGCCCGCATGGTCGGATTCCAAAATTTTTCGAAGGAAGCACTCACCTACAACCTAAGGATCATTAATATACGATTTTTGAATGATTTCATAGCGAATTCACAAGTAATTTTCTAAATTCTCGAAGGCCCTGGGTTACTACCCGAATTCCTAAATTTTCACTAATTAAGTAGTTAAATTCCACTAAGAATGCATGCATTAACTAACTCTAGGATATAATCTACTTACCTTTCAGTGGTTGGGTTGTTGAGCCTTTTTCCTAGCTCTCAAGGTGTTCTAATGGAGGAAGAAATGAAGAAATAATGAAGAATCTCGTATTTAAGGAACACACTGCGTGACAGTGGTTCCGCACCGGTGGCTCGAGGACCGCACCTGCGGTCTCGCACCTGCGAGCAAAGGCTCACACCTGTGAAAATGGACGAGGAAGCCTGGGCCCGCACCTGCGAGCAAAGGCTCACACCTGCGAAAATGGACGAGGAAGCCTGGGCCCGCACCTGCGGAGAGGAGACTGCACCCGCGGCTCCGCTCCTGCGGAACTTTGTCTGCACCTGCGAGAAATGGGCTGCCCGCTGGGGGTCGCACCTGCGAGACTAGGACCGCAGGAGCGGTCCCGCACCTGCGACTGGGAGCCTGCACCTGCGGTCACACCAGAACAGGTGCACCAGCAGCTATTCCAGCTCGTTTTTGGTCTCGTGTGGTGTCCGGGAGGCACCTGAGCCCACCCGAGCCCCCGTTCGAATATACCAACAAGTACCAAATCATAATACGGACTCGCTCGAGCCTTCGGAACACCCAAAACAACGCTAAAACTCAAAATCACACCTCAAAACCCCTAGAACCAAACTTAGGAACTTTAAGTTTTCTTGACATCGCTAACAACGCGCCGAACCGACCTACACTACTCGGAATGACACCAAATTTTGCAGGCAAGTCATAAATGACATACAGGAACTACTCCCGCTCTCGAAATTTCGTTCGAACCTCGATTACTCAAAAACATGTCCCAAACCACAATCGAAACCTACATAACTCTTATTTTAATATTGGGCGCCGAAACGCTCCTGGGTCATCCAAAACCCATTCCGAACTTACGCCCAAGTCCGAAATCATCATACAAAGTTACCGGAATCCTCGAAACTCGATTCTGAGGTCGTTTACCCAAAATGTTGACCAAAGTCAAACTTGGCCTTAAAGGCCAACCTTAAGGAACCATATGTTCCTATATCACTCTAAACACCTCTGAATCCCGGACCACCCGCCCCCGCAAGGCATAAATCACAATAAGCCGCTATAGAAAGTTTCATTTAGGGGAACGGGGTCCGATAACACAAAACGACCGGTCAGGTCGTTATATTCTCCACCTCTTAAACAAACGTTCGTCCTCGAACGGGTCTAGAATCATACCTGAAGTGCTGAATAAGTGTGGATATCTGCTCCGAATGTCCTCCTCGGACTCCAGGCCTCCTCCTCGACTGGTTGGACCTTCCACTGGACCTTCACGACATAAACTCTCTTGGACCTCAACTGGCGGTACTGTCTATCAATAATAGCAACTGGCTCCTCCTCGTAGCCCAACCTCTCATCCAACTGAATAGTGCTGAAATCAACCACATGAGAGATCTTGGCGTGGTACCTCCGGAGCATGGATACATCAAAAACTGGATGAACTCCTGATAAACTGGGAGGCAAGGCCAGCTCATAAACAACCTCCCCAACTCACCTCAACACCTCGAGGGACCTATAAACCTCGGGCTTAGCTTGCCCTTCTTCCCAAACCTCATAATACCCTTCATAGGCGAGACTTTCAACAGGACCCTATCTCCTTCCATAAATGATACATTACATGCCCTCTGATCCGCATAACTCTTTTGTATGGACTGTGCTGTGCGGAGCCTCTCCCGAATCAACTTCACTTTCTCCAAAGCATCCCTCACCAGGTCGGTGACATATAACTTACCTCGCCCTATAGGAAAACGACATCACCGACCATACAAAGCCTCAAATGGTGTCATCTCAATGTTGGACTGATAACTATTATTGTAAGCAAACTCGGTCAAAGGCAAGAACTGGTCCCACTGACCTCCGAAGTCAATCACACATGCCCTGAGCATGTCCTCCAATATCTGAATTGTACGCTCCGACTGACCATCAGTTTGAGGGTGAAATGTTGTGTTGAGGTCTATCTGGGTACCCATATCACTATGCAATGCTCTCCAGAAGTGCGAGGTGAACTGAGGACCTCGATCTGATATAATGGACACCAGCACACCATGCAACTGGACTATCTCCCGAATGTAGATCTGGGCCAACCTCTCAGAAGTATAAGTAGTAGATACTAGAATAAAATGCGCTGATTTGGTCAATCTATCCACAATGACCCAAACCGCATCAACCTTCCGCAAGGTCCGAGGTAACCCAACCACGAAGTCCATAGTGATGCGCTCCCATTTTCACTCAGGAATGGGCATCTGCTGAAGTAGGCCTCCTGGCCTCTGGTGCTCATACTTAACCTGCTGGCAATTAAGACACCTAGACACATAATCCACAAGGTCCTTTTTCATTCGCCTCCACCAGTAATGCTACTTCATATCACGATACATCTTCGTAGCACCAGGATGAACAGAGTACCGAGAACTGTGTGCCTCCTCTAGAATCCTCTCCCTCAGGCCATCAACCTTAGGAACACATAAGCGGCCATGAAGCCTCAGAACACCATCCTCGCCAATAATAACGTCTTTGGACCTACCCTGAACCACTGTCTCTCGTAGCTCAGCCAAACACAGATCATCATACTACCGAGCCTTAATCTCCCCCAATAACGAAGACTGAGCAACCACATGTACAAGAACTCGACGGGGCTTTAAAAGGTCTAATCTCACCAGGAGATTGGCCAAGGACTGAATTTCCAAGGCTAGAGGTCTCTCCTCTGCTGCAATATAAGGCAAGCTACCCATACTCTCCGCCTTCCTGCTCAAAGCATCTGCTACCACATTTTCCTTGCCGGGGTGATAAAAAATGGTGATATCATAATCCTTTAACAACTCAAGCCATTTGCTCTGCCTTAAATTAAGATCCTTTCGCTTGAACAAGTGCTTCAAGCTACAATGGTCTGTATAAACCTCACAGGACACTCCATACAAGTAGTACCTCCAAATCTTAAGAGCATGAACAATCGCCGCCAACTCCAAATCCTGCACAGTAATTATTCTCATGAACCTTCAGTTGGCGTGAAGCATAAGCAATAACTCTCCCCTCCTGCATCAATACACACCCCAAGCCAATGCGTGAATCATCACAATATACCGTGTATATCCCAAAACCGGTAGGCAGTACTAGAACTGGCGCTGAGGTCAATACTGTCTTGAGCTTCTGAAAGCTCGCCTCACACTCGTCAGACCATCGGAACGGGGCATTCTTCTGAGTCAATCCAGTCAATGGAGCTGCAATAGAAGAGAACCCCTCCACAAATCGGTGATAATAGCCTGCTAGGCTCAAAAAGCTCCTGATCTCTGTAGCTGAAGTAGGACGCGACCAACTCTGAATTGCCTCGATCTTCTGAGGATCAACCTTGATACCCTCTCCGGATACCACATGCCCCAAGAATGCCACGGAATCCAACCAAAACTCACACTTGGAGAACTTAGCATATAACTTATGTTCTTGCAAAGTCTGGAGCACAACTCTCAAATTCTGCTCGTGCTCCCCCAGGCTACGTGAGTAAATCAAAATGTCATCAATAAAGACAATGACAAAGGAATCAATATACAGCCTGAACACCCTATACATCAAGTCCATGAATGTTGTTGGGGCATTAGTCAATCCAAAGGACATCACCAGGAACTCATAATGGCCATATCTCGTACGAAAAGCAGTCTTCAAAACATCTTAAGCCCGAATCCTCAACTGATAATACCCCGATCTCAAATCAATCTTAGAAAACACACGAGCACCCTGCAACTACAAATCATCGATGCGCGGCAAAGGATACTTATTCTTAATGTTAACCTTGTTCAACTGACAGTAATCAATACACATCCGCATGGACCCATCCTTTTTCTTCACGAATAGAACTGGAGCACTCCAAAACGATACACTCGGTCTAATGAACCCCTTAGATAAAAACTCCTCAAGATGCTCCTTCAACTCTTTCGGATCCATACGGTACGGAGGAATAGATATAGGCTGGGTGCCTGGAGCTAAATCAATGCAGAAATCAATATCACGATCCGGAGGCATGCCCGGAAGGTCCAAAGGAAATACATCAGCAAACTCTCGAACAACTGGCACTGAATCAATCGCCGGAGACTCGGCGGTGGAATCCCGCATATAGGCGATGTAGGCCAGACAACCCTTCTCGACTATGTGTCGAGCATTCATGAATGAAATAACCCGGCTGGCTACACTAATTGAAGAATCTCTCCACTCTAGCCTAGGCGACTCTAGCATGGCTAAAGTAACTGTCTTGGCATGGAAATCTAGCACGGCATGATAAGGAGATAGCCAATCCATGACTAAAATAATCTCGAAATCAACCATGTCGAGCAATAGGAGATTCGCTCGAGTCTCGAACCCACAAAACGAAATCACACAGGATCAACAAATTCGGTCAACAACCACAGAATCGTCCACGGGAGTGGACACATAAATAGGAGAAGCCAAGGACTCACGAGGGATATCCATAAAATGAGAAAATACGACCGAAACATAGGAATAAGTGGATCCTAGATCAAATAACACCGGTGCATCTCTACCACATACTGTAATAATACCTGTGATCACGGTGTCTGAGGCCACTGCATCTGATCTGGACGGGATAACATAGAATCTAGCTAGAGCACCGGAAGACTGAGCCATGCCACAACGATTAGGAGCTGGATGACCTCCCCCTAACTGGCCTCCACCTCTAGGACGACCCCTGCCGACTTGTCCCCCACCTCTAGGTGGCATGACGGCTGGTGCTGGACCCATATGCTGATAACCTTGCTGCATTGCTTTGCCCCAAAACCTAGGACAATGCCTCTTCATATGACCTGGATCCCCACACTCATAACAAACTCTAGGTATCATAGCTTACTGCCCCGAAGAGGAACCCTGAATGGCCGGAGAGCGATGTGTACTCTCTAGCATAACACTGAAGTAGGGACTGGGGATCTCGAATAACTGGAATAACCACTGGGTGAACTCTGAATGGCTGGAGGGCGGTAGGAACGCTCTGGCATGGCGCTAAAATGAGGTCTCGCTGGAACACCTCGGGGAGGTGGTGGGGGTGCTGAATATGGAGGCCTGCTGGGCTGACCTCTATGGAACTGACCTCTGCCCCTAACTGGGGAACCTCTGAAATCCCCGGAGAATCTGGCTCTCTTGTTGGGTCATGTTAGCCCTAATACCAGAGTGCATCCCTGCTACAAATCTCCGCACTCTCTCAGCATCAGTAGGCAATATCATAAGTGTGTGGTGAGACAACTCTGATAATCTAGCCTCATAATCTGTCACTGATATTTGTCCCTGCTCCAACTGCTCAAACTGATATCGCAGCTCTTCCCTATCAGAGGGTGGGATAAACATAGGGGTGGGAATATATCGAGTAAAATCGATAACCCGAACCGTTAATTCTTTATTGGGTTATCGGTATTGGGTTAACGGTTCGGTAGCGAGACAATTTTTTTTATTGGGTTATCGGTTCGGGCTCGGTTTGCAATTCTGTTATTGGGTAAAAATCGATAACCCAATAAGAATGAACTAATTTACTAATTTACCCTTAAGTATATACATACTATATTATACTAGGGTTTTATTTTCATAATTCCTCTTCAGTTGTCCCCCAGTCTCAAATCCTATTCTAAAATCTCAATTGTTTCTGCCGCAATATTGCACCCCTACTTACCTCAGTTCACCGCCAGTCTGGCTCACCGGTTCTCCGCCAGTCTGCCTCACCAGTCACCACGGCTTACCGTCAAGACTCAGGCCAATACTCGTTAGTTGCATCGTGTAAGTTTTGGCTCAGTATTTATCTGTTTTCTTCTTGTGCATTGTTTTGATTTTTGCTTACTCTTGTTCTTCTCTCATGTTTGACTTTTTATGCTGATGAATGATGATTGTTTTTTCTTTGATTTATTCTTCAATTGGAATCCCCTCAATAATAGTCCCACTATAATGGAGGAGTAATCTGTGTCTTCTTTTCTTCCCTTTATCTACTCCCTTGAGGGCATTCGTATAATATGTTGTTTGTTCATTAAAAGTGACAATAATAATCAGTAGAATGTAAAGCAAATTGAAGATAATTGAAAACTCGACACTCGACAGTTTTATATATTGCAAAATTATTTTAGTTATTTTATCTTATCGGGTAAACTGATAACCGAACCGATAATGATCGATAACCGATTAACCGATAACCGATAATCAATATCTTATCAATTTGGTTATCGGGTTATGATATTTATAAACCGATAACCGATAGGTAAAATCGATAATGTTCAAAATCGAACCGAACCGACCGATGCCCACCCCTAGATAAACCTGTCTAGAAACATCTGAGTGAACTGCTCCCAGGTGATAGGAGGAGAATCTGCTGGCCTGCTGAGAATATAGGACTGCCACCATCTGCGAGCTCTGCCCTCTAGCTGGAAGGTAGTGAAGTCCACTCCATGGGACTCTAATATCCTCATATTGTGCAGCCTATCCCTGCACCTGCCAACAAAATCCTGGGCATCCTCCCCCTGCTCACCCCCGAAGATTGAAGGGTGCAACCGAGTCCATCTATCCAATAACTTATGCGGATCACCGTCCGCAGCTGACCTGGGCTTAGGTGCTGATGCTACAGGCTGGGCCCCACCCATGGGCAGTGTAGTGTACCCGGGGTATGATGTAATGGTGTTGCGTGACCTGCATCCTGGGCGGTAGGAGTCTGGGCCCCCCTCCCGCCTGAGATGTGGCAGGATCTGCCGGAAATAAACTGGCCTGGGACATGGTGTCCATGAACCGCATCATACGACCCATGATCTCCTAGAATCCTGGGGCCGTCATAAAGTCCACTGGAGCAGGACCTGCTGGGGGCAACTCACCCTGCTCCTTTATAGTAGGGTCCTCTAGTGGTGGTATGATTGGAATAGCTCGGGGATGCCCTCGTCCCCTACCTCGGGCCGGTGCCCTCCCCCGGCCTCTGCCACGGCCTCGAACAACGGGGGTAGCGGCCCCTCCCAGGTCTGGAATATCGGATGCACGCGAATGAAATTTAGTAAACCATTGTGTTGACCCAAGTCACTGCATGGTTTTGAAGATTGACAAATGCCTACCCAGTTGAACCAGGTCTATCAGGGCAAACATCTCGAACGAACCAATTGGCACAAGAACTGTACATGCACATGAGATAAACGTGATATATGAATTATCCATGAACTAAGAGGTTTTCTCCTAATGCGAAAAGGTTGCAAACTAATAAGGGGTTAGAGTTCGAGTTCAGCAAGGACAAAAATAAAGGAAGGAAGTTGAGATAAACCAAAACATGAGTATATGGTAGGTTAAAAATTACATGCTCACACCCGTAACCCGCCCTGCCCCACTTTAAAAAATTTAAAAATTATTTTAACTCGACCCACACCCACTAAAGAGTAAACCCATCCGCCCCGCATCAAACAAAACACGCCCTACCCCGCCCCCACCCATTGCCATCCCTAGATCCAATCCACAACAACAAAAAGGAGAGGGGTATGTAGCAAAATACAAAAGGTCACCTATTTGCTTTAATATTACATAAGCCCATATCTCTTTTGGTTTATATCATTGTATGTATGTATGGTATAATATTTGGATAAATTGTAAGAAATTTCGTGTTTGAAACAATTGAATATGAGGACTATAACTGAAATAGTTACGACATCAAAAATGGTTAATGACAAAGGCATTAGAAGATTAAAACAGAAAGGTCATTGAGCTTTTATAACAAGTGAATATGAGGACTAGAGACACTTTATCTCTAGTTTTAATCCAACAACTTAAATTATAAGATTAAAATAGAAAGGTCTTTGTCTCGTTGAGCTTGCAAATATCAAACTGCCAGACAACATTCGGCTTAGAGTACAAGTTGGAGTTATTTCTCTAGCTGATTATCACAAAAGATCTGCACCATTCTCTCATAAAATAAAAATAAAAATAAAAAAGAGAGGAGAGAATTATAGTATTAGAAAAATAGTCAGTGTTTGAAAATTCTTTGAAAGTAGTCACATTTAATATGAAAATCCGAACTTAAACTAGTAAAAAAAATTCAGGATATTGTGCTGATTTTTGAAATCCTTTATAGTGTCACTGATTTCGAACTCTAAAAAGTGAAACTCGTTCACGCTTTTAAGTTCGAAATCAATAACTGTCATGAATTAAAAAAATATAGCTATTTTTCAACGACTTTTGAATCTAGCAAAAAAAGAGAGACTATATTCAATTACAAGGTCGACAAATGGCTAGTTTTTTAACTTTTAACTTTTGCGAACAAAACGGCCCAAAATGGGATGTATTATCTTAAGAAGAATTAACCTAAATATCCGCTCACCCAACCATTTAAACTAAAAATAGCTTGTATATATATATATATATATATATATATATATGTATAATCTATGTATATAATTGGAAATAGTAAATAATAAATATGACCGGCTATTTACGTAAAAATACCATGCAGCCCCAATAGAATGGGGAACAAAGCCCACAAATAAGGCCCATCTCCAATCTCCACCATTTCATATTCCGTCCATAGCTTCGTTGCTTCCAATTTCGACCTTTTCATATTCTTGGCTTTCTCCGGTACGCCTGCAGGTTCCTCAATAAAGGCTCTGAAACCCTAGATCTCCGTCATCGACCAGAATTTACAATTTTTCGAAGGTTTGATTCCCTAATTCTATCATGCTTTATATTCTTTCTTATTTTCGGAAAATTTAGCTGATTTTGATTTAGATATTATGGAAATCTACGTGTGCTTTGATATGGTATTCTTATATATTCTCACAGTATGCTCAATTTGGAATCAAGTGGTAGTTATCCTGAATATGAAGTGATCCAGTAGTGAAAAATTGTTGCTTGATTTGGTTTCTATAAAAAACGTAGTAATTCATTTGGTAAACCAGCTGACCATGCTTGTCAATAATTATAATGCTACTTATTCTACCCTATGAGAAGGGGAGTCTCGGCGTAACTGGTAAAGTTGCTGCCAGGAGGTCACGGGTTCAAGTCGTACCCTTGCAATCCGTCCTTTCCCCGAACCGCGCGCGTAGAGGAATCTTAGTGCACCGAGCTGCCCTTTTTAATTCTACTCTATGATTCCTTGGAGGCAACAATTTTGGTCTAATATACTGCACATGTTATATATACATACACATATCAGTTTGATATTCTGATGGATACCATGTATAAGCAAACATTACGATAGACATATGTATATCTGATTGGAGTTCTTTCTTTATAAATGATAATGTGCTTTAAACATTTTACATCAAATATAAGATGCTTGAGGGGTGCTAGTGTGCTACCTACTTGAGCTGCACTAAATTTTGCTCATTTGGAATCAAGTAAATTTTGTGTTAAGGAAAGTAAATTTTGCTCATTTGGCGTGAAGCAGTTGCACTATGTACATCAAAAACAATCTCTGTGTTACAATACTATTCATATATTCAAAAACTAAGGGAGCTTATACAATTGGGGAAGAACCTCTATGTTATTTATTAAATCTACTTTACGCCAAATACCTAAATGATTTAAATGTTTGGCTCTCACTGAGGTGATACTGCCTTCGAACAAACCTGCTATTCCTTTGTTTCCTGAATAGACCAGATTATAACAGCAGGGTACATTGATCCAAACTATCTTGAGTAACTTCTTTGTCTTCACTAAATAAAAGCTGTTAGCTACTTCCGTCAAAGTAGCTGCCACAACCCATTTTATCCCCCTAATGCTTAGTTATATGTTCCAGATCTCTCTACCAATATACTGTATGTTTGTTGCTTATTTATGTAGTCTTTTGCTCTGGGTATTTAATTTATGATGTTATGGCAGAGAATAATATACTGAAGCTGGTGATCAGCAACAGAAGTATCAGCAACCACTGCCAAGCTCAAAGGTACCTGTATCTGCTCACAAGGTGCAGAGAGTAACGTGAGTACACCAACTCTGTAAGTAACAACAGTAAATAAAGGCTGAGCGGTATTGACGAGCAATACAACATATAAATTGCATATCGTGAAATCTCAGTGAAATACAACAGGCTTATTAAAATCAGGGTTGGATCAAATCATTTCGTTTAAATCCAGTTCCAGTAAAATCGTTTTAAAAAACATATTTCAATAGTTTTCGAACAAAGGCTCAATGCAAAGGTGAGCAAAATGATGAAATCATAAACAACCCCTCGGGCGAAACATCACTCATAAACAGCCCTTCGGGCAAACCTCACAGTCACTCGTATACAGCCCCTCGGGCATACCTCACAGTCACTCGTAAGAAGCCTCTCGGGCATACCTCAGTCACTCGTAAGCAGCCTCTCGGGTATACCTCACCATCACTCATGCCTCCCAGTCACTTAGTACTTGGCACTTTGCACTCGCACTCAGTAGGTACCTGCGCTCACTAGGGGTGTGTACAGACTCCGGAGGGGCTCCTTCAACCCAAACGCTATATCAAGCCAATCATGACATAAATCAATCAGGCCCTCGGCCTCACTCAATCATGAATCAATAGAGCATGCTGCGGCGTGCAGCCCGATCCCATAAATATCCTCACAAATCAGGCCCTCGGCCTCACTCAGTCATAAACCTCTCAAGCCACTCGGGCTTTCAGTGAAAACAGGGAGCTCAGCCCAAAACAACATTTATATGCATCAAAACAGAGTAATAAAATTGAGTTATGCAGTAAACAGGTGAAAACCATGACTGAGTATAGATTTTCAATCGAAAACAGTGAGAGGATAACAAGAGAAAGCCCCTAAGGGTCCAAGCAGTACTGGCACAAGGCCCAAATATGACATTCAACCCAATTTACAGAAATTCTCTCAATTCAGTAAGAGGCATGTAATTTCAACAAAATGTTCAACTTTACAGAAGATACGGAACAGACCAAGTCACAATCCCCAACGATGCACGCCCACACGTCCGTCACCTAGCATGTGCGTCACTTTAAGATAGTAAAATGATACAAAAAAAATTCGGGGTTTCATATCCTCAGGACTATATTTACAATCATTACTTACCTCAAACCGGTCAAATCTCTACTCCGCGATGCTTTTGCCCCTCGATTCGGGCTCCAAATGCCTCGAATCTAGTCACAAACAATTCGACACAATCAACACGGGCTAAGGAATCAATCCCATAAGAAAATACTAAGCTTTAGGTCAAAAGTCAAAAAGTCAACTCAAAGGCCGGGCCTCGGGGGCACGTTCTGAAATCCGACAAAATCACAAAATTCGACAACCCATTCGATTGTGAGACTAACCATACTAGTTTCACTCAATTCTGACTTCGAATTGGCTTTCAAATTCCAATAATTCATTTTTATGAACTCCACAAATTTTCCCCAAATTTCCATCCCAATTCACTAATCAAATGATGAAATTGATGATATATTCATGCATATTAGCCAAAACCGAGTTAGAATCACTTACCCTATGAATTTCTTGAAAAACTCTCTAGAAATCGCATCAAATCGAGCTCCCGAAGTCGAAAATGTGAAATAAAACCTCGCACTGTGCGGTCCGCACAATTCCATCGCGGTCGCACACCCCTCACCGCGGTCACATAATTCTACTGCGGCCGCGACCTGAGTCCAGCTCCTTCCGCGGTCCGCGTATTTTCCACTGCGACCGCATTACCACTTCCGTAGTCCGCACAAATTTTGCCGCGGCCGCATATCACCACCGCGGTCCGCACAATATTTGCTGCGGCAGCGAAATTCCTCCGCGGCCCGCGCCATTTTGCCGCAGTCCGCACTTCTGAGACCAGAGGTCAGATACTAGAGTGCCGAACCTATCAAATCACGTTCGATTTACTTCAAATTTCAGACACAAGCCAGAAATGACACTACGAATCTATTCCCACTTCCAAGAATCCAATCCGACCCCGATGTCATAATTTCCAATCCTGATCAAGATCGCCAAAATTCCAATTTTTCGCCAGTTCAAGCCTAAAAGTAACACGGACCTCCAACTCACATCCCGAACGCGCTCGTAAGTCCAAATTCACCTAACGGGGCTAACAGAACCATAAAAATACAAGTCCGAGGTTGTCTACACATAAGTCAACATCCGATTGACTTCTCCAACTTAAGCTTCGAAATAGGAGACTAAGTGTCTCATACCAATCTGGACCCAAACCAACCAACATGATACGACAAAACACAACTGAAGAACACAAAAGAAGCAGGGAATGGGGAAACGGGGCTATAATTCATGAAATGACCGGCCGGGTCGTTACATCCTCCCCCTCTTAAACAAATTTTCGTGCTCGAATGGGTTTAGAAACATACCTGGAGCTATGAATAGGTGTGGATATCTGCTCCGCATCTCACTCTCGGTCTCCGAAGTAGCTTCCTCCACGGACTGACCTCTCCACTGCACTTTCACTGAAGCTATATCCTTTGATCTCAACTTGCGAACCTGCCGCTCCAAAATAGGCACCGGCTCCACATCATAAGTCAAATCACCGTCCAACTGTTCCAAAACATTAGACGGATCGTCGGTATACTTCCGGAGCATAGAAACATGAAATACTGGATACGCCCCCAACAAGCTAGGTGGCAAGGCAAGCTCATAAGCCACCTCCCCAATCCTCTGAAGCACCTCAAAAGGCCTAATGAACCGAGGGCTCAGCTTGCCCTTCTTTCCGAATCTCATAACACCCTTCATGGGTGAAACCTTCAGCAGAACCTTCTCCCCAACCATAAGACACGTCACGGACCTTCTTGTCAGCATGACTCTTTTGCCTTGACTACGCTGTACGAAGCCGCTCCTGAATCACTTTCACCTTGTCTAAAGCATCTTGCATTAAGTCTGTACCCAAAAGCCCTCGCCCAGCTCAAACCATCCCACTGGAGATCTACACCGCCTCCCATACAAAGCCTCATATAGAGCCATCTGAATACTCGACTGATAACTGTTGTTGTAAGCAAACTCGGCGAGCGGCAGAAACTGGTCCCATGAACCACCAAAGTCAATATAACACACGCACGTCACATGTCCTCCAAAATCTGAATAGTGCACTCGGACTGCCCGTCCGTCTGAGGATGAAATGCTGTGCTCAACCGTCAACTCCACCTGAGTGCTTAACCCTCGCTGCACAGCCCTCAAAAACTGCGATGTAAACTGTGTGCCTCTATGTGAAATAATAAAAACTGGCACCCCATGAAGGCGAACAATCTCTCTGTTATAAATCTCTGCCAACCGGTCCGAAGAATAGGTGGTATACACCGGAATGAAGTGCGCGGACTTGGTCAGCTGATCCACAATCACCCAAATAACATCGAACCTCCTCAAAGTCCGCGGGAGCCCAACTACGAAATCCATGGTGACTGCTCCCACTTCCACTCTGGAATCTCTATCTGCTGAAGCAAGCCACCCGGTCTCTGATGCTCATATTTCACCTAGTGACATTTGAGACACCGAGCGACAAACCCAACTATATCTTTCTTTATTCTCCTCCACCAGTAATGCTGTCTCAAATCCCGATACATCTTCGCGGCACCCAGATGGATGGTATACCGCGAGCTATGGGCCTCTTCTAGAATCAACTCCCGAAGCCCATCTACATTGGCACACATATCCGACTCTGCATCCTCAATACCCCATCATCTCCAATAGTCACATCTCTGGCATCATCACGAAGAACCTTGTCCTTGAGGACAATCAAATGAGGATCATCATACTGGCGTCTCGTTACAATCAAACAAGGAAGACCGTGAAACCACACTAGCTAAAACCCGACTGGGCTCAGAAATATCCAATCTCACCAACCAATTGGCCAAAGCCTGAACATCCACCGCAAGAGGTCTCTCCCCAACAGGGATAAATGCAAGACTGCCCATACTCACTGCCTTCCTACTCAATGCATCGGCCACCACATTGGCCTTCCTCGGGTGATACAGAATAGTAATATCATAGTCCTTAAGCAGCTCCAACCATCTCCTCTGCCTCAAATTGAGATCCTTCTGTTTGAACAAGTGCTGGAGGCTCACGATGATCAGTAAACACCTCACAAGACACACCTTAGAGATAGTGCCTCCAAATTTTCATCTTGTGAACAATGGCAGCCAACTCTAAATCATGAATAGGATAGTTCCTTTCATGGGGCTTCAACTGACGAGAAGCATAAGCTATCAATCTACCCTCCTGCATCAAAACACATCCAATACCGATCCGAGAAGCATCACAATATACCGAATACGAACCAGAAGTTGATGGCAGAACTAACACTGGAGCTGTGGTCAAGGCATGTCTTGAGCTTCTGAAAGCTTGTCTCACACTCGTCCGACCACTGGAAAGTAGCACCTTTTTGGGTTAATTTGGTCAAAGGCGATGCAATAGAAGAGAAACCCTGCACAAACCGACGGTAATAACCCGCCAAACCAAGAAAGCTACGAATCTCTGTGGCTGAGGACGGTCTGGACCAACTCTGGACCGCCTCTATTCGGATCAACCTGAATACTCTCACTGGACACCACGTGCCCCAAGAACGCCACTGAACTGAGCCAGAACTCACACTTGGAGAACTTAGCATAAAGCTTCTCTTCTCTCAAGCGCTGCAACACAATCCGCAAATGCTGGGCATGCTCCTCCTGGTTACGAGAGTACACCAGGATATCATCAATGAATACAATAACAAACGAGTTGAGATAAGGCTGGAACACAATGTTCATCAGATGCACGAACGGGGCTATGGTTAGCCCAAATGACATCACAAGGAACTCATAATGATCGTATCGGGTCCTGAAAGTTGTCTTAAGAATGTCTGAGTCCCTAATCTTCAACTGGTGATACCCTAACCTGAGATCAATCTTGGAGAACACCCTCGCTCCCTGAAGTTGGTCAAATAAATCATCAATGGCGGCAAAGGATACTTGTTCTTAACTGTGACTTTGTTCAACTGCCTGTAATCAATGCACATCCTCATCGTGCCATCCTTCTTCTTCACAAACAGAACTGGTGCACCCCAAGGTGACACACTAGGTCTAATAAACCCCTTCTCAAGGAGTTCCTTAAGCTGCTCCTTTAACTCTTTCAACTCAGCCGGTTCCATACGGTATGGAGGAATAGAAATGGGCTGGGTGCTCGGCACCAAATCAATACTTAAGTCAATATCCCTGTCCGGCGGCATGCTCGACAGTTTTGCAGGAAAGACATCCTGAAAATCTCGTACTACTGGAACAAAATCAATAGTGGGGGTCTCTGCACTGACATCCCTCACAAAGGCCAAATATTAAAGACAACCCTTCCCAACCATCCGTTGGGCTTTCAAGTATGAAATCACTGTACTGGGAACATAGTCTGAAGAACCTTGCCACTCAATCCGTGGCAATCTTGGCATCGCCAGTGTCACGGTCCTTGCGTGACAGTCTAGAACAGCATGACATGGAGACAACCAGTCCATGCCCAATATCACATCGAAGTCGACCATAGTGAGCAACAAAAGATCCACTCGGGTCTCCAAACACCCAATAGTCACCACACATGACCGATATACGCGGTCAACAACAATAGTATCGCTCACAGGAGTAGATACATGAACAAATGAAACTAAAGACTCACGAGGCATATCCAGAAAATGAGCAAAATATGAGGAAACATATGAATACGTGGAACCAGGGTCAAATAATACGGAGGCATCTCTGTGACAAACTGGATAATACCTGTGATCACATCATCTGAAGCAATAACATCGGGTTTGGCTGGGAGTGCATAGAAACATGCTTGACCACCACCTGATCGACCTCCCCCTCTAGGGCGACCCCTAGCTGACTGACCTCCACCCCTAGCTGACTGGGCGGGTGGTGAAGTAACTGATGCTGAAGTCGATGGCTGACTCCTCTACTGAGGCGGACCCCATGACGACGAGGATACTGCCTCCATATATGCCCAAACTCCCCACACTCAAAACAACTCCCTGGTGCTGGTGACAGGGACTAAAAGGGGACCCCTAGCACCGGGATAACTGGTAGAAGAACCTGGCATGGAGGAGCCCTGAATTGATGCAGCACGAGACGAACTCTGGCCTGGGAGGGCATTAAGTGATGAATGGCCCCGATGAGAACTGTGAGAACCATGGCCCGATGATGCACCACGGTGAACTGGGCGAGCCGACTGAGCATGTCTGAATGGACGGCCCCTGCCGTGCTGGAACTGACCCTATGAGGAGCACCACCGAAACTACTGGATCCACAAGGCCTTTTGGCCTCCCTCTCTACCCTCTCCTGGCGGCGAACCGAATCGATGTCCCGAGCAATGTCAACAACCTCCTCAAAAGAAGCACCAGTCACCCTCTCTCTGATCATAAGAATCCGCAGCAGATATGTGAGGCTATCAACGAACCTCCTGATCCTCTCCCTGTCAGTGGGAACCAACCAAACATCATGACAGGATAACGCAAAAAATCTCATCTCATACTACGTCACAGTCATATCATCCAGACGCAAATGCTCGAACTGCCTGCGCAGCTCCTCTCTGCGGGACTGCGGCACATACTTCTCTAGGAAGAGAACGGAGAAATGCTGCCAGGTAAGGGGCGCTGCATCAACAGGCCTACGCCTCTCATAAGCCTCCCACCAAGTGAAGGTAGCTCCAGAAAACTGAAATGTAGTGAACGAGACCCCACTGGTCTCCAAAATACCCGTTGTATGGAGAATCCTCTGACACTTGTCCAAGAAACCTAGGCATCCTCGCCCTCTGTACCACTGAAAGTCGGAGGCTGAAGTCTACCAAACCTCTCCAATCTACGCTGCTCATCATCAGGCATGGCTGGAACCACATAGTCCTGAGCAGGTGCAACCGGCTGGGCTGGTGGTGCCCCCGGTGTCTGAAATCCCTGAACAACCTTCTCGAGTGTGCGGGCGGCGGGAGTCAGAGTGCCTCCCCGGGCCTGGGAAGTGGCTGCTGTAGTAGAAACCGCGACCGCCTGAGCAAGACTGGTGCACACGGTCAGAATCTGAGCTAAGGTCTCCTGAAGACCTGGGATAACCACAGGCACATCTGGTGCCTGAGCTGGTCCTGCTGGGGCATCTATAACCAGAACCTGATCCTGAACTGGGGCAGCTTGTAGATCTGCTGGTGCTGCCCTAGCTGCGGTGCGAGCTGCACTCCTACCTCTGCCACGACCTCTGCCGCGACCTCGGCCTCTCGCGGCCCCAACTGGTGGTACTGGTGGCTGTCCATCCTGACCGGTAGTACGTGTCCTCACCATCTGTGAGAGAATAGAATAACCGAAGTTTAGTTACCAGAATCAACATATTCGCACGACAGAACTCAAGAATGTGAAGTTTTTCTAAGGGTTCTGCAGCCTCTCGAAGATAAGTACGGACGTCTCCGTACCTATCCGCAAGACTCTACCAAACCCGCTCATGACTCGTGAGACCTATGTAACCTAGGCTCTGATACCAACTTATCACGACTCAAAAACCAACTCTGTCGTGATGGCGCCTATCGCGGTACTAGGCAAGCCGACACATTACCGAAACCAAACAATATTTTCATTATCAAAAAAATTCCCAACTATTTAGTATAAAAACCTTGATAAAGGAGTTCAAACCAAAAATTAAAGTGCGGAAAAGAAAACCCGATATCGGGGTTGTCATTAAGTCATGAGCAACAACTACACTGTTCTGACAATAATAACACCAACATAGTCTGGAAAAGCCAAAAATACAACTACGAGGAAGATAGAGAAAGCAAGAAGGGGGTTGCGGTCGCCATACAGCTAACTTACTAACTCCAGTGATCAGCAACAAAACTATCAGCAACCACTGTCGTGCTCAAAGGTACCTGGATCTGCTCACAAGGTGCATGGAGTAACGTGAGTACACCAACTCAGTAAGTAACAACAGTAAATAAAGGCTGAGCAGTGGTGGCGAGCAATACAACATATAAAGTTCATATCGTGAAATCTCAGTGAAATACAACATGCTTTTAAAAATCAGGGTTGAACCAAATCATCTCGTTTAAATCCAGTTCCAGTAAAATCGTTTTAAAAAACATCTTTCAACAATTTTCGAACAAAGGCTCAATGCAAAGGTGAACAAAATGATGAAATCATAAACAGCCCCTCGGGCGAAACATTACTCATAAACATCCATACAGCCTTTCGAGCATACCTCACAGTCACTCGTAAACAGCCCCTCGGGCATACCTCACAGTCACTCGTGAACAGCCCCTCGGGCATACTTCACCATCACTCATGCCTCGCAGTCACTCGGCACTCGCACTCAGTAGGTACCTGCGCTCACTGGGTATGTGTACAGACTCCGGAGGGGCTCCTTCAACCCAAGCGCTATATCGAGCCAATCATGACATAAATCAATTAGGCCCTCGACATCACTCAATCATGAATTAATAGAACATGCTGCGGCGTGCAACCCTATCCCATAAATATCCTTACAAATCAGGCCGAAACTCAGTCTAAACCTCTCAAGCCACTCGGGCTTTCAGTAAAAACAGGGAGCTTAGCCCAAAACAACATTTATATGCATCAAAACAGAGTAATAAAACTGAGTTATGCAGTAAACAGGTGAAAACCATGACTGAGTATAGATTTTCAATCGAAAACAGTGAGAGGATAACAGAGAAGGCCCCTAAGGGTCCAAGCAGTACTGGCACAAGGCCCAAATATGACATTCAACCCAATTTATAGAAATTCGTTTTCAATTCAGTAAGAGGCATGTAGTTTCAACAAAATGTTCAACTTTACAGAAGATACGGGATGAACCAAGTCACAATCCCCAATGGTGCACGCCCACACGTCTGTCACCTTGCATGTGCGTCACCTCAAGATAGTAAAATGATACAAAAAAAAAGTCCGGACTTTCATACCCGCAGGACTAAATTTGCAATCGTTACTTACCTCAAACCGGTCAAATCTCTACTCCGCGATGCTCTTGACCCTCGACTCGGCCTCCAAATGCCTCAAATCTAGCCACAAACAATTCGACACAATCAACACGGACTAAAGGAATCAATCCCATAAGAATATACTAAGCTTTAGGTCAAAAGTCAAAAAGTCAACTCAAAGGCCGGGCCCCGGGCCCACATTCCGAAATCTGACAAAATCACAAAATTTGACAACCCATTCGTTTGTGAGACTAACCATACTAGTTTCAGTCAATTCCGACTTCGAATCGACTTTCAAATTCCAATAATTCATTTTTATGAACTCCACAAATTTCCCTCAAATTTTCATCCCAATTCACTAATCAAATGATGAAATTGATGATATATTCATGCATATTAGCCAAAACAGAGTTAGAATTACTTACCCTGATGAATTTCTTGAAAAACTCTCGAGAAATCGCCTCAAATCGAGCTCACAAAGTCCAAAACATGAAATAAAACCCAAAACCTCGCTTAAATAGCTTTCTGAACCTCACACTCTGCAGTCCGCACAATTCCATCGCGGCCGCACACCCCTCACCGCGGTCGCATAATTCTGCTGCGGCCGTGACCTGAGTCCAGCTCCTTCCGCGGTCCGCATATTTTCCACCACGGCCGCGTTCCCACTTCCACAGTCCGAACAATTTCTGCCGCGGCCGCATATCACCACCGCGGTCCGCACAATATTTGCCGTGGCCGCGAAATTCCTCCACGGTCCGCGCCATTTTGCCGCGGTCCGCACTTCTGAACTGGAGGTCAGATACTAGAGTATCAAACCTATCAAATCACGTCCGATTTACTTCAAATTTCATACACAAGCCAGAAATGACACTATGAATCTATTCCAACTTCTAGGAATCCAATCCGACCCCGATGTCAAATTTCCAATCCCGATCAAGATCGCCAAAATTCCAATTTTTCGCCAATTCAAGCCTAATTCTACCACGGACCTCCAACTCACATCCCAAACGCGCTCCTATGTCCAAATTCACCTACGGAGCTAACAGAACCATAAAAATACAAGTCCGAGTTCTTCTACACATAAGTCAACATCTGGTTGACTTCTCCAACTTAAGCTTCTAAATAGGAGACTAAGTGTCTCATACCAGTGGACCGGAACTAACCAACATGATACGACAAAACACAGCCGAAGAACACAAAAGAAGCAGAGAATGGGGAAACTGGGCTATAATTCATGAAACGATCGGCCAGGTCGTTACAATCAACCGGGCTTCGATTAGTTATTCTGAGTTCGCTTTGAGTCTTGACTAGTTTTGGTATGCACAACTTCCTCTTCTGATGATCTTCATGCGCTTCTCGAGGCTTGTGGGCTGATTAATCAATGTTGTAATTAGGCTTGTTGAGTTCTTTGTCCTCGTTTTCGACTAATTTGTATTTGGGCTTATTTTTATCCTTCTCCTTCATGGACTTGGGGCTGTGACTTATGCTTCGAATGAATTCTGCAAAGACGGTTTTTGTTCAGTAGCAACACTAATTAACTTTTCATCATTAAAATACATAACAATGCTGCCAATGAGGTCTGTTCAAATTTTAGCGGAGGCAAGAAAACACTAGGTGATTTCTTTCCATCTGCCAAGTCTTGTTGGCCGAGTCACCGAACGAAAAAAAAATGTTGAATTGAATCGTACCAGTCTCTACCGGAGGTTATTCAGAGAAATAGTTGAGGTGCGCACAAATTGGTCCGAATGCCAGTGTCATGGAAAAAACAAAGAAAAAAGAATTTCTCTGTATCTGTTTCACTCTTTTTAGGGTCACTTTGTTTCTGATAATACCAATTTCTCTGCTTGCACAATTTGATATATGAAAAGTTATTAGTAACTGCTTCCATTGATCTTCTAGTGTTTAATAGCTGTGTATTTACGCAATTGCTTTATTTATTTACATTTTATTAAGCTTCTAAGTTGCGCCGTTGGGTAATTCTGAACACAATTTAGCTGATTTGGAAAGATTTTACAAATAAGTGAGATATGAGAACAGATTCTTGTGAAAGGAGATACTGATTTAATATTGCAACATAATTCAGGCCATGGGCTTGTGGACATTGCTCGAGGGCTGCTTACTTCTTGCAAATGC
>ML316401.1:19142-42915 GCA_005239505.1 Nicotiana paniculata | reverse complement strand
TATATATATATATATATATGTCAACTTGGTTTCTTCTAATTTAAATGTAAGTTATAGTAGTATTTTGTTGATTAATATAATTTAAACTTTTGTATAAATAGTGAGTTTCTTATTTATATGACCCCTTTAAGTTTAAGAATAAGTTGGTTGATAAATATATATATATATATATATATATATATATGTATATATACATGTGTATTTTATCTTCTTTAATTTAATTTTTTTTTTAAAAAGGTTTAAGAAAAAATTAAATAAATAAAAAACGAAAAAAAAAAGAATTAAATAATAAAATAATAATAAAATAATAAAAGCCACCTTCCCCACTTCCCCATTACACTCACACCCACTCCCTCACATTTCTTCCCCCACCATCCCTAACCTCCAACTCCAAAACCCATGTTCCCCACTCCAAATGCAACCAAAAAAACAAAACTACTAAAAATTTCTTTATAAAAAAAAAGAGAACAAAACAAAGAAGGGGAGGACATTCTAAAAAGCAGAAAAAGAAAAAGAAACGAGAAAGAGAGGAGCTGAAAGAAAAAGAGAGAAGAAGAAAAGCTAAAAAAAAGGAAAACAGAGAAAGAAAGAAACGGAAGAAAGAGAGAAAGGAAGGGAAAAGAAAGAAGAACAAAAAAAGGAAAAAGAAAACAGGAGAAAGAAAAAAGAAAACGGAAGAAGCTGAAGAACTGATTTCCCTTTTCTTTCCTTCATTAAAACACTCCAAAAACGCAGCAACTCCACCTTCATTAATTGTTGTTGTTCTTTTAAGTTGAGCTCAGTCCGTCAAGGTGTTGTCGAGGCCCCTGTTCGAAGTTTGCGTTCGAGGTCTTTGGTTGATGGTACGGGTAGTGTTCGAGTTATATTGATACTCTCTTCAGAAAGATTCAATACATAATCAAATTTTTTCATTTAAAGGTCAGTTTCTATTTTCTAGCGTTTTGATAATACTATTACATCGGGGTGGTCATCTCTTAGTTAAATTTTTTTGTTGCTATTTGATTTTGCATCTACATGTTTAGTTCATATAGAATATTTTAGCATCTTTGGCCTTCTGATTTATTTGAAGATTGTTGAATAAGTAGATTTTTTTTTCTTTTGAATTTAAAATCCAAAGTTTAAACATAAAAAAAATAAAAAAAGCTATGTGAACTGTTAGCTAAAGTTGAAAATCTTTGTTAATTGTTTAGACATGTCCCTGTTTATCTCTTAACGTGGATCATTGACGTGCTTCATGTAATTGTTAAAAATAATGTCTTTATTTGCTAGATTAGCAGCTAACTCTTAAGGTGTAAACGGAAATTACATAGTGTAAATGACTTACAATTTCAAATAGCTTCATATGCTTATCCCACAAATAAATCCAAACCTCATGACTTTACAATAATACCAAAGTTTAGGAAGAATAATGAACATCGTTAGAGTGCTTTAGGCGCAATTTTAATTAAGCTAGCGTGATTATGTACACGTTCGCGTGACATAGTTGTGATTTTTTTTAATAAGTCAAGATATACGTTCACGTGACTTTGACTGAATAGTTTAAATATTAATCAAGTGCTATTAATTATGTACACGTACGCGCGACATGATTTTTAGCGAGCTAAAAAATTGTGTACATGAGTGTAGTGTGATTGGAATCCCTTTTTTTTTTAGTTGTGTTTTAGGCGTCTATTTATAAGTTTAGGATAAACCCTAAACGTGTAGGAGACTTTATTTCAATTGGGAAACACTTAAACCCGTCAAAACTCGGTTTTTCGCCGAACTGGGGACCCTGGCGTTTGGACCCAAAGGCCTGGCTAACGCCAGGCTAGGGCTGGCGTTTCAGCCCTAACGCCTGGCTAACGCCAGGGTAGGGCTGGCGTTTCAGCCCTAACGCCTGGCTAACGCCAGGTAGGGCCAGGTTGTTTGGTTTTGTCGTCCGGCTATCGCCCGGGTGTCTCCTTTTACGTATGTTCCGACGTAGTTGCATCCTTTTAGCTCCGTTTCATCTCCACTTCACCCATACATGAAATAAACTCCATTAAACACTTAACAAGTATATTTTATGCGTATAAAATGTATGGTATATCATATGATTCAACTATGCAATTTAGCCTTGCATCATACGCGTGACATGATTCTTGACACGTCGAACTAAACGAGTATGCGTACGCGTGACTCGTATTGAGTTAATTATTTAAATAATCGAATAATAAGAAAGGTTAAAAATACAAATATATCCTAAAAGTGGGTAATTAAACAATTTAAGCCAAGTTTAATCATTAAGCGACCGTGCTAGAACCACGGAATTCGGGAATGCCTAACACCTTCTCCTGGGTTAACAGAATTCCTTTTTCGGATTTCTGGTTTGCAGACAATTTAAACAGAGTCAAATTTCCTCAATTTGGGATTTAAACTGGTGACGTGGGACACCATATAATTATCCCAAGTGGCGACTCTAAATAAATAAATATCCCATTTTTTATTATGTCACTTAAAGTGGAAAAACTCTCTTATTACCCTTACCGGTGAAAAGGGAGGTGTGACAGTCGGACGAGTGTGAGGTGAGCTTTGAGAGGCGCAAGACAGCTTTGACTACGGCACCGGTATTGGTTTTTCCCACATGGTCAGGGCCTTATACAGTCTATTGCGATGCTTCCCGTATTAGGCTTGGTGCACTGTTGATGCAGGATGGCAAGGTCATTGCTTATGCTTCGAGGTAGTTGAAGATTCATGAAAAGAACTATCTAGTGCATGATTTGGAGTTGGCAGCCATTGTCCACGCATTGATGATTTGTAGGCACTATCTGTATGGCGTGGCGTGTGAGGTGTGGCGGTGGTTGGAGTTGTTGAAAGATTATTATATTACCATCTTATATCACCCGGGGAAGGCCAATGTGGTGGCCGATGCTTTGAGTAGGAATTCAGCTAGCATGGGCAGTCTTTCTTTTATTCCCGTCAGTCAGAGGCTGCTTGCCTTGGATGTTCAGGCTTTGGCCAATCAATTTGTGAGGTTGGATATTTCAGAGCCTAGTCGAGTGTTGGCTTGTACGGTCGCTCGTTCTTCATTATTGGAGTGTATCCGTGATCGGCAATTTGATGATCCCCATTTGTGTGTCCTTAGAGACACGGTGCAGCGCGGAGGTGCCAAGCAGGTGACCTTAGATGATGATGGTGTTTTGAGATTGCAGGGGCGAGTTTGTGTGCCCAATGTTGATGGGATTCGAGAGTTGATTTTAGAGGAGGCCCATAGTTCCCGGTACTCTTCTAATCCGGCGCCGCGAAGATGTATCAGGATTTGCGGCAGCATAATTGGTGGCGTAGAATGAAGAAGGATATTGCGGCATATGTGGCGCGGTGTTTGAACCGTCAACAGGTTAAGTATGAGCATCAGAGGCCTGGTGGTCTATTTCAGAGGATTGAGCTTCCCGAGTGGAAGTGGGAGAGGATCACTATGGACTTCATTACTGGACTTTCGTTGACTCGGAATAAGTTCGATGCAGTTTGGGTCATTGTTGATAGGTTGACCAAGTCAGCGCATTTCATTCCTGTGGCAGTTTCCTATTCATCCGAGAGGTTAGATGAGATCTATATCCGGGAGATTGTTCGCCTTCATGGTGTGCCGGTATCTATCATTTCGGACAGGGGCGCGCAGTTTACCTCGCGTTTCTGGGAGGCAGTTCAGCGAGAGTTAGGCACCCAGGTGGAGTTGAGCACAGCATTTCATCCTCAGACGGATGGGCAGTCCGAGCAGACTATTCAGATATTGGAGGATATGCTCCAAGCTTGTGTTATTGACTTTGGAGGATCATGGGATCAGTTATTGCCTTTAGCAGAGTTTGCCTACAACAACATCTTCCAGTCGAGTATCTAGATGGCTCTTTATGAGGCTTTATATGGTAGGCGGTGTCGATCTCCGATTGGATCATTTGAGCCGGGAAAGGCTCGGTTGTTGGGTACATATTTGGTTCAGAAGGCCTTGGACAAGGTCAGGATCATTCAGGATAGGCGTCGTACAGCTCAGTCCAGGCAAAAGAGTTATGCAGATCGTAAGGTTCGAGATGTGGCTTTCATGGTTGGGGAGTGAGTATTGCTCCGAGTGTCACCTATGAAGGGCGTGATGAGATTTGGGAAGAAGGGCAAGCTTAGCCCTAGATTCATTGGCCCGTTTGAGATTATTGATCGAGTGGGAGAGGTGGCTTATAGACTTTCATTGCCGCCTAGCTTATCAGCCGTGCATCTAGTTTTTCATGTGTCCATGCTTCGGAGGTATCACGGCGATCCAACCCATGTGTTAGATTTTAGTACTGTCCAGTTGGACAAGGACTTATCTTAAGAGGAGGAGACGGTAGCTATTCTAGACCGGCAGATTCGTCAGTTGAGATCCAAGGGTTTCCCTTCTGTTCGTATTCAGCGGAGAGGTCAGCCTCCTAAGGCATCGATCTGGGAGTCCGAGTCCGATATGCGGAGCCGTTACCCTCATTTATTTCCCGGCTCAGGTACTTCCTTCTTCTGTCCGTTTGAGGATGAACGATTGTTTTAGAGGTGGAGAATGTGACGACCCAAAGGGTCATCACCTATTTTATTAACCTATTCCGTACTTCCGAGGCCTTGAAAACCTCATTTGTAGTTGCCTCAATTTGCGTGTGCAATATGGGCGCGTAGCCGGATAGCTTAAATATGAAATTCTGTGCAAAATGCTAAGACTTGATATTAAAATGAATAAATTTGACTACGGTCAACATTTTGGGGTAAACTGTAACGACCTGACCGGTTGTTTTGAGAAATCAAGCTCTGTTCAGCGGCATAAGGTATGGAACAGCTTCAGAATATGAGTATCGACTTGCGTGCATGGTGTAATTCGGCTTTCGGATGGTTTAGAGTCAAATTGGAAGAAAGTACCTTGTTTTGAAAGTTTGAACGGTGAAAAGTTGACCGGAATTGGACTTTTGGGTAAATGACCTCAGAATGGGTCGTGGACAATCTCAACAGCTTCGCATGGTGATTTTGGACTTAGGCGCGTGTTCGAAATGCATTTTGGAAGTCCGTAGCTCATTTAGGCTTGAAATGCCGAAGTTTGAATTTGTGAAGTTTCCAGTCCGATAGTGAGTTTTGATTCGAGGGTCGGAATGGTATTCCGGAAGTTGCAATAGTTCTTTCATGTCATTTGGGGTGTGTGTGCAAACTTTAAGGTCATTCGGATAAGTTTAGACGTGTTTCGACGTCGGATGTGGATTCTAGAATTTTCCTAAGTTTCTAGGATTGAACCTATGCATAATCGATGATTTTGGTGTTATGAGACGTGTTTTTAAGGCTCGACCTAGTTTAAATAAGGTTTTAGGGTTGGTTGGAGGTTTTGGTTGAGGTCCCGGGGGCCTCGGGGTTGTTTCGGATGCTTAACGGGAGAAAATTTTGGAATTAGCTGCTGCTGAACCCGGCCTCTTCTGGTGTCTTCGCACCTGCGATGGTTTTTTCGCAGGTGCGGACTCGCAGGCGCATGGGGATGGATCGCAGGTGCGATATAGGAGGGATTAGACCAGTGGTCACATGTGCGACTTGGGTTCCGAAGGTGCGGGACCGCACGCGCGACCAAACGATCGTAGGTGCGGCCCCAGTGGAACTTAAGTGATTTCCGCACCTGCGATGCTTTTTCCGCAGGTGCGGTGATCGAGCACGCAGGTGTGAATTACCTGTGTGATTTATTCCAAAAATCCGAGAGTTCATCTCATAATTCTAAAAATCGGGTGAGGGCTCAAGAATTGGCGATTTTCTGTGGGTTTTGAAGAGGAGGATCATAGGTAACATTTTCTAATCCTAATTCATTGTTAGACCATTAATTCCCGTTATTTTCTTTAGTTTAATTATCAAAAATGGGGGGAAAACCATAGGAAAGGGATGAGATTTTCCCAACCCGAAATTCTGAAAATTTATGGGGTTCATGGCATCGGATTTCGATTGTTTCTGGTTGAATGAGTCCGTAAGTGAATGGGTGTCCGAAAAATATAACTTCTACTCGATTCCGAGATGTGGGCCCGAGGGGCATTTTTGTTATTTTACCTAATTTCGCGCCTTAGCTTGAATTAAACAGTAAAAAATCAGTTGCATGAGATGTTATTTACGATATGTAATTGAATTGTATAGATTTGGGCCATTTGGAGTCGGATACTCGTGGCAAACGTATGGTTTCGAGTTGATTTTGATCCGGTTCGAGGTAAATATCTTGCCTAACCTTGTGTGGGGGACTTCCCCTTAGGATTTGAGTCTTCTCTGTTGATTGCATTCCTTGTACGCGAGGTGACGAGTGCGTGCTCGGATTTATTGTGGAAAATTTGCCCTTATTAGGTTCTTAGCTCCTTGTAATTACTGAGTATGAAGTCGTTTTTGATATGATTGAGTTCCCTGTTATTAGTTTCACCTCTACATGTTTTTACTTGGAAATTATTTGCCCTTTTTGGTTTATTCTTGTTGCCTAATTGACTCTTGCTTTGTTTAACTGAAAATCCCTACCCTTCCTATAGTCGCGTTAACTTTCGTAATTGCTTGTCTCTATTTGAAAATCATTAGTATCTCTCATGTAATTAATTGGTCTTAATGGAGGTTACGGTTATCTTTCCTCTGCTCGTCCTTGATTGAAATCATTGTATACTCTTTGTAACTTGCCAAGCTGTAAAGAAGTTAGATATCCTATTCTTAGTTGATAATTCCTTATTTGAAATTATTGATTCATATTAACTTCCTTGTTGTTGAACTACGTATTAAGGAATCGTTGTTTCATATTATTCTCCCTTGTTGATTTGTTCTTATTACGCTTAGTATTCTCTGTTATGGTTTTTCCTTGAGAGCTAGTTGTACCGTCTCCTGGTGAACAGAGGCACCTGGGTTGATTTCTTTGCGTTGTCCTTGTAAAAATTGTCATTCGTTGTGTTGTAATTGTTGATATTGTGATGCACGAGGTTTCTGTTGTGCGGTTGTTGATATTGTGATGCACGAGGTTTCTACCATGCGGTTGTTGATATTCTGATGCACGAGGTTTCTGCTGTGCGGTTGTTGATATTGTGATGCACGAGGTCTTTGCCGTGCCATTGTTGCTATTGATGTATTGCACATGCAGCGTAATAAGGCTGGATATGTTTATATGCTTATATGTGGGTTGCGCATGTGGCGGAATAAGGTGGGAACATTATGATGCACGTGTGGCGGAATAATGCGGCACTTATTGTATTATTATTTGCACACGTGGAGGTGGGCTTTGTCAGGGGTTAGTTGTAAAGAATTGTGACAGCATGTGGAGGCATTCCTATGTTGTTTAATATTGTGATTGTGGGTTACTTACCAGTATGAGCCTTATCGCTTGGGAGTCGTGAGTAGACATCGTACATGTGGTTCGTTCTCCTTTTTATGTTACTAGTTGGTAGAATTCTTGCTAAAACACTTGCACAAGCATACACATAGTTGAACACTCCTATTAGAGGTGAATTCCTCCTGGTTTGCTAAGGGTGGAGGTACGCCCTCTTTTATCCATCATGCATGTGAGATTGGTCCTAGTTAGCCAGTTAGTTGTCAGTATGACTGAGAGACTGATGGGGCACAGGATGCCAAGTGTTAGATTTCAGATACTGGGGTTTCGAGAGTTGTGGTTTGTCCGAGATTTGGTAAGATTGTGGAAAGAGTTGAATGAGACCTTATGTGAACATCATCGTAGGTCATGAGTTGTTGATTTGTTTTCCCCTTACTGTGTTGTGACCTTGGGATTTGGATTGGGATTTTTACCGTCATTACATCATTTATCATTTTTTTTTCTCGTTGTTGCTTGCTGTTCCCATTAATGTTCTCTTCGTGCAGCCTTTACATATTTATATGTCATTTCTGTGTACTTATGATTATACTGTTTATTTGACCAGTAGGTGTCTTGACCGTCCCTCGTCACTACTCCACCAAGGTTAGTCTTGATACTTACTAGGCACCGCCGTGGTGTGCTCATGCTACTCTTCTGAACATTTTTGTTGTGCAAATACAGGTACTCCCTTTCAGTTCTATCAGCCTTGGAATGAGGCATTTCTATAGAGACTTCGAGTTATATCTGCTACGCCCGCAGACCGAAGAGTCACTTTCTATCTTCTGTAACAAGTATAGCTTTTCAGTATTTTCCTTGTTTAGACATTCTTGTGTTAGAGTCTCCTATGTATCCCTTAGCTTGTGATTTGTGAGATTCTGGGTTTTGGGAATTGTGTTAGCTTCGAGAGCTGTTATTGTATGTGCCGAGCGGCACCTTAAACATTGCTTATTTTACTAGTTCAATCTTAATTACTTTCTTCCGCAATTATGGTTTATCTTCCGCATTGTTAGGCTTACCTAGTTGTAGGGACTAGGTGCCGTCACGACATGTTCACAGAGGGCGAATTGGGGTCGTGACATAAACGGACCCGGACCCATGATTTGACGGTCCCGGAGAGTCCGTAGGAAAATATGGGACTTGGACGTATGCCCAGAAACGAATTCCGAGGTCCCATGCCCGAGAAATGAATTTTTGAGTAAAATTGTTTTCTAAAAATATTTAAGGAAATTGAAAATGAAATCTAATTAAAAAGTGATGGTATCGGGCCCGTAATTTGGTTCTGACGCCTGGTACAGGTCTTATATATGGTTTAAGCACATTCTGTAAAGTTTGGTTGAAATTGGATTTCGTCTGACGTGTTTCAGACTTAAAATGGAAAATGTGATGTTTTATGAAATTTGATAGGATTTATGGACGTTGAGGCTTAATTTGACGTGTATGATGTTGTTTTGGCGATTTGATCGCACGGGAAAGTTTGTAGGATGTTATGTGAGTTATCTGTGAAATTTGGTATCATTCCGAAATATATAGGTCAATTCGGCACGTTGTTAGCGAAGTTAGAAAACTTATAATTCCTAAGTTTGGTTCTTGAGGTTTGGGGGGTGTGATTTCGAGTTTTGGCGTTGTTTTGAGTGTTCCGAAGACTCTAGCGAGTCCTTATTATGATTTGGGACTCGTTGGTATATTTGGATTAGGGATCGGGTAGGCGGAGGTGCCTTCCGGGCACCTAACGGGGGCTAAAAACCAGCAAACACAGCTGCTGGTGCACCTGCTCTTGTGTGACCACAGATGCGGTTGCCCAGCATCGCAGGTGCGAGATCGTAGGTGCGGTCCCAGGCATCGCAGGTGCGATCACCAGTGTCTTGGCCAGCCATCGCAGGTGCGGTCTCCACTTCGCAGGTGCGATCCCAGACCCCCTAGCCCAACTCCGCAGGTGCGAGATTGTTCTCGCAAGTGCGGGACCGCCGGTCCCTAGAGCCACAGGTGCGAGTTCACTGTTCAGGCAGTGAGTTTTAAATATAGGTTTTAAACCCATTTTCCTCATTTTTCATCTTCTTGCTTAGGTGATTTCCACCATTTTTAAGAGCTTTCGACCAGGTGTGATCCCAGACCCCGAGCCCAACTCTGCAGGTGCGAGATTCTTCTCACAAGTGCGGGACAGCAGGTGCGGTCCCCAGAGCCGCAGGTGCGAGTTCACTGTTCAGGCAGTGAGTTTTAAATACGGGTTTTAAACCCATTTTCCTCATTTTTCATCTTCTTCCTTAGGCGATTTCTACCATTTTTAAGAGCTTTCGACCAGGTCTTGTAAGGTAAGTAAATTCCACCCGCAAATTTGTTTCATGCATGCATCCTAGCCTAATTAACTACATAAACTAGTGCAAAAATTCAAGAAAATGGGTAGTAACCTAGAACTTGTGATCACTTTAGAATTTTCTGTGAATTGGCCATGAAATCAAGTAAAAATTATATATTAATGATCCTTAGGCTTGGGTGAGTGTTCCCTTCAAGAATTACAAGAATCCGAGCGAGCGGGCCCGGGGTCGAATTTTGATAATTTTGAAAGAATGCTAGGAAATGGATCATTAGGCCATGTAATTGAATCCTTGAATCCTTATTGATATACTTGAGTTGATTTTGTCTAGATAATACCATTCCAGAGTTGAATTCTGAAGGAAAGGCGGTGTTAGAGGGTTGATTGCTATACTTTGGACCAGAGGTAAGTGTTTGGTCTAACCTTATCTTGAGGGAATAGGAGTCGAGTATAATTTGCTATTTGCTAATTGTCAAATACGATGTATAGGCGTGGTGAAGAGTATCTATACATTGGTGTCTAGCATGACCGCGAGTCCTTATATTGTGAATATTCTGATTTTGTGGTAATTTCCATGCTTAATTGATGATTTCTATATGTTGTGAAGAATATGTGAAAGGAATTGTAATCTTTAAATTCTGTTGGAGCATTGGCTCAAATTTTAACACGAACGATGAAGGTATATGAGATAATTGTATCCTTTGGATCATTGGCTCAAGTAATAGAGTTAATTATGAAATGAAGTGAAAGAAAGAGAAAGAGCTACTAAAATATACCCCTGCCGGGTCATTGTTGCTTTTGATAGTGTCTCCCTTGTTGGGATGTTGAGGATTACTGTTATTGTTCCCTTGCCAGGATTTAATTGTTAATATTGTTCCCTTGCCAGGATTTAAATTGTTTAATTGATGTTCCCTTGCCGGGATTTCCATTTTATTCTACTTACTTCCTTGCCCTTGTTTGTGATTGTTGTTTGGGTGAGGAAGAGTGTTAAAGCACGAAGGGTGATGCCGTACACTGTTTGATATTTTGAGGAAGAGTGTTAAAGAACGAAGGGTGATGTTGTGCATTGTTTGGTATTGTTCCCTTGCCGGGATTTAAATTGTTTAATTGATGTTCCCTTGCCGAGATTTCTATTTTATTCTGCTTACTTCCTTGCCCTTGTTTGTGATTGATGTTTGGGTGAGGAAGAGTGTTAAATCACGAAGGGTGATGCCTTGCACTGTTTGATATTGTTCCCTTGCCGGAGTTATTATTTCTATTCTGTTTACTCCCTTGACCTTGTTTGTGATTGTTGTTTGGGTGAGGAAGAGTGCTAAAGCACGAAGGGTGATGCCGTGCATTGTTTGACATTGTGAGGAAAGAGTGTAAAGCACGAAGGGTGATGCCGTGCCGTACGATGTACCATTCCGTACCGATATTCATTGATTATACTGTGAGGAAAGAGAGTAAAAGCACGAAGGTTGATGTCGTGCCATGATTTACATTGATTACATTATACATTGCATAGTGAGGACGAGAGTAAAAGCACGAAGGGTGATGCCGTGCAAGTTTGTGATTTCTTGTCCTTATTGATATGCTGGCTTTGTTGTTATTTTCCTTATTGAGATTTCTTATATGAAACTGTTATCTCCCCACAACATGTTCCCCTTCCTTTATTAATTGTTTCTCCCTATATTTCTTATCCGTTGTATATATGTATATCTATTTATTTGAACTGCACAGGTGTATTTGGTAGTCTTGTTCTAGCCTCGTCACTACTTCGCCGAGGTTAGGTTAGGCACTTACCAATACATGGGGTCGGTTGTACTGATGCTACACCTGTACTTCTTTATGTTGTGCAGATTACGTAGCCAGACCCGGAGGACATCATTAGTGGGAGTGTCTTCCAGCTTATCCTAGAGGCTTCAAGGTATACCCGCTGGCGTCGTGGGACTCTTCGTCTCTTCCATCCCTTTGATTTCACTTATGTCTTGTTTTTCCTCTAGTTTCAGAGACAGCTATGTATTCTCTTTTCACACTTGTATTTAGCACTCTTGTAGACAGTTCGTGAGTATGTGACTCCAGGTTTTGGGAAAGCTTACGCGTTGTTGTATTATGTTTTCCTTATTTAGCTTGAGACCGTATTTATTTCCGCTGTTAAACTGTGAACTGTTTGGTTTATCCTATTAAAATGGTGTTAATATGCTAGTTTATCTATGTACGTTGGCTTGTCTAGCGGGTTCAACGTTAGACGCCATCACGGCCCGATGGTGGGATTTTGGGGCATGACATAAAGGTCTCATAATCTCAAGCCCTAAACCCCCTTTTTCTACTGATTTCATGAATTAATACTGAGATTATGTTCTATAATCACCCATAATTGAGTTTTAATAATCAAAACACTTACCTCTATGAAGAACACTGATTTTCCTCTTCAAAAATCGCCCCCAAAGCTCTATGTCCGTAAAAAAATGGAGTAAAAACGGTTAAGTCGCGGAGGGTTTATTTAAATACTGCCCAGGGGTTTCCGCACCTGCGGCCAAGCTCCCGCACCTACGGTCCCCTAATCGCACTTGCAACCTTCCCTGCACCTGTGGAGCCTTGTCCGCTCCTACGGGCCTGCACCTGCGTTCCTTTTTCCGCAGGTGCAGTTACATCAGTAACCAGAAAACCAGCAGCTGCTTGCTGCACTTTTTCAACTTGGAACTTCCCGTTAACCATCCGAAATAAATCTCGAGCCCCTCGGGAACCCAACAAAACATACTAAAACATTACATTTGATCATTCAAACTTAGTTGCATTGTCAAAGCACTAAATATAACTTCAAAACACCAAATCACATCGGATTCAAGCCTAAGAACTTTCAATTTTTCTAAAATCCACCAACGATGCTTAAACTATCCAATACAACTTTGATTGACCTGAAATTTTGCTGACATGTCCAAAATGACATTACGAACCTGTTTCAACTGTCGGAATTCCATTCTGACCTCGATAGCCTATTTTTCACTGCTGATCGGAAATCGCTAAAAACTAATTTTCGCCAATTCAAGCCTAATTCTACACCGGGCTTCACAAAATTATTCTGAACACGCTCCTTAGTCCCAAATCACCTAACGAAGCTATCCGAGCCATAAAATCCGAATTCCAAAGTCGTTTACCAATAAGTCAATTCTCAGTTGACTTTTCCCATTTTAAGGCTATTTCTAAAGGCTGAATGACTGAACTCTCACTACAACCATTCGATTTCAAGCCTATCAACTCTAACACATCAATAACAGAATAACAAAACTATGACAAGTCAATAACAATAATTATAGTGCAGGTTCTACGTAACGACGGACCGAGTCATTACAATTGTAAGCCCATTTTAGTTAACGGGCCTAATTAAGGTTGAAGAATTAACTCAAATAGTAGTTCACCCAACCGATTAAACAAAAAATAGTCGGTTAAGGGCAGGACCATTATTAACAGGCCTAGTTAAAGGAAGGTTGAATAATTAACCCAAATAGCAGTCCACCCAACCGATTAAACTAAAATTAGCCAGTGGAGGTATAATAGGAGCATAATCTTGTATTTTATAAGTATATAATTGTGTATAATCTATTTATATGGCTAGAAAAAGTAAACAATGAATATGACCGGCTATTTGAATAAAGATCCCATTAAGGTTTTCATTTCTTAGCCCAATAATTAAGCATGAAAGCCTAGATCGTGCAACAAAGTCAAAATGGCGTGTGGTAGCCACTAAGTAAGGTGGTGTTTATTTTTTATCCACAATTCTAATGCTGAGCAAAAATAGTCACTACTCTATTAAAATTATTTTGAAAAGACAGTTTTACCCTTTCTTCTATTCTTATATTCCCAAATCTTTATTTTATACGGTTATGTGGATTTAATTTGAGAGCCAAAATTTCAAAGGCAAATTTCGCTCCCTCAGTATCAGTATCGTTCCTTGCAAGCAAATCTTTGTTCGATTTTGTTCCTGCCCAGCGATTCTCTGTGTGTAGTTTGTTGCACTTAATCTCTTCACCTTTGTTATCTTCTCTACATCAAACCAGTGAACTGATATGTTTCTTATTTTGCTTTTATGAATTTTTCTTCGCGATCAATTTTGTGTTTGGCATCAAGTATGTGTGAAATTTCAAAAATAATGATTATAACTTGATTTAGAGTGGAATAAATAGCAGATTTTTGTGAGGAAGTTATTTATAACTTTTTGGTATTGAAATGTGTTTGTGGTTCAATTAATATATTTGATTATGTAAGGACATTTCATAAAAATAGTCGTACGAATTCATAAGCTAACTGTGTTTATGAATATTTAATTAAATGTGCTTCTATAAAAGTTAAGGACCAAGTGGTCCTTAACTTTTGAACTTGGAACTCAAAGTTAAGGACTGCTTGTCCTTAACTTTTGAGCTTGTTAGTCTAAGTTCAGGACCTATTGTCCTTAACTTTTGAACTTGGAACTCAAAGTTAAGGACTGCTTGTCCTTAACTTTTGAGCTTGTTAGTCTAAGTTCAGGACCTATTGTCCTTAACTTTTGAACTTGTAAGACTAAGTTCTGGACCATGTGTCCTTAACTTTTGAACTTGAAATTTGAAGTTCAGGACCAAGTGTCCTTAACTTTTGAACTTGTAACTGTAAGTTCAGGACCAAGTGTGCTTGACTTTTGAACTTGTAAATGTAAGTCCAGGACCTATTATGCTTAACTTTAAGATGCATCAACTTAGGTCCTGGATTTTAGTCCTAATTTTTTATGTTCTTATTCCTTCTTTGTAGTGTGCTAATGGAAGGAGATCGTATTTTCGAGTTTGATGTTTGGCGTAATTCGATGGGCTTTTGGAAAGGAGATTTGCAATATAAGGAAACAATAAAAAGTCTCTTGTCGAACACGCAATGGAAGAAGTAGAGGGATGGTATTTTCAAAAACGTTTTTTGATTACAAAATGTGAAGTTTTGTGGTAAACTTATTCATTGTGTGTTGCTTTCAAAAATTGTAAGCAATGACCCTAATTCAATTACATTCAAGGTTTTTGACCATGAAGTTAAGTTTACACGTGAAGCGTTTCATATAATTACTGGTTTGAAATGTTCTTCTTTAGTGGACTTCAGCGTTTGAGTGAAAGAGAGAATAGGCTTTCGAAAGTCTACTTCCCTGGAAAGGATAGAATTGAGTTAGGCGATTTATTGAATTTTATTAATAGTCACCTAGATGGTACATCTGCATCATTTGTAGGAAGCGATGACGATGCTGTAAAGTTGGCAACAATTTATTTTTTTGAATCTGTTTTGATGGGGAAGCGGAAGAATCGGAATGTGTCTGAGCGGCTTATGAAAATTGTAGATGATGATGAACTCTGCTCTTCTTTCAACTGGGGCTCTCTTTGTTATGAAACATTAGTAAAATCATTGAAGAGTTGTTTGAAACCCAAACAAAATACTTCAGACAATGAAAATGAGAATGATAAAGAGAAAGAGAAAGATATGACAAGGACAGTTATACTAGACTTGGCTTCCCTTTCGCTTTTTGTGTTTGGGTTATGGAAGTATTCCCAATTTTTCAGGAAAAACAATTTGTGAACTTCAAAGAATGTGGGTTTCCATGGATGTTATTTTATTCAAATATGAAATCTCCACAATATGATTATCTATGTAAAAAATACTTCCATAATGAAAATGTAAGTTAATCTGATTACTAGCTATTTTTTTTGTTTATGTGTTTTAGTTCTGAAAACTTATGTTTTTTTTCTTATATAATAGGTGTATCAGTTGATTGAGGTGGCACCGTATGTTTCTTGTGAAGAAGATGCGGAGCCTGTTGGTGTGCATGAGCCATTGTCTCAAGATCAAAGTTCAATGTCTTCCTCCACACTATTTGATGAAGCATTGCTTAAAGAAATTGTTAACGTAGGTTTTCTGTCTTTGAATAACATTAGTTTTTTATTTGATTATTTTTGCTTATGAGACTTTTTTGTTTTATGGTTTTCGATTCGGAGATTATCGGAGAAGTTCAAAAAGGATATGCAGGCAGAAGTTACTAGAATAAATAAAAAAAATAGTTATATCAGAAAAAAAGATTCAAAATGACATCAAGGTAATATCGTTAATTTCAGTGCTTGTAACTCTAAGTTAAGACATCATGTCCTTAACTTTTGAGCTTGTTAGTCTAATTTCAGGACCAAGTGTCCTTAACTTTTGAACTTGTAACTCTAAGTTCAGAACCAAGTGTCCTTAACTTTTGAACTTGTAACTCAAAGTTCAGGATCAAGGGTCCTTAACTTTTTAACTTGTAACTCAAAGTTAAGTACCAAGTGTCTATAACTTTTGAACTTGCAACTCAAAGTTCAGGACCAAGTGTCCTTAACTTTTGAACTTGTAACTCAAAGTTCAGGACCATGTGTCCTTAACTTTTGAACTTGTAACTCCAAGTTAAGGACTGCCTGTCCTTAACTTTTTAACTTTTAACTCTAAGTTAAGGACTACCTGCCCTTAATTTTTGAGCTTGTAACTTGAAGTTTAGGACTATATGTTCTTAACTTTTAACTTGTAAATCTAAGGTAAGGACTACCTGTCCTTAAATTTTTAACTTGTAACTCTAAGTTCAGGACCAAGTGTCCTTAACTTTTGAACTTGTAACTCTAATTTGTGAGCTTGTAACTTGAAGTTTAGGACTACCTGTCCTTAACTTTTTAACTTGTAACTCTAAGTTCAGGATCAAGTGTCCTTCACTTTTGAACTTGTAACTCTAATCTGTGAGCTTGTAACTTGAAGTTTAGGACTACCTGTCCTTAACTTTTTAACTTGTAACTCTAAGTTCAGGAACAAGTGTCCTTAACTTTTTAACTTGTAACTCTAAGTTAAGGATTGCCTGTCCTTAACTTTTTAACTTGTAACTCTAAGTTAAGGACTGCATGTCCTTAACTTTTTAACTTGTAACTCTGAGTTAAGGACTACCTGTCCATAACTTTTTAACTTGTAACTTGAAGTGTAGGACTACCTGTCCTTAACTTTTTAACTTAATTTCTTTCACAGGATTTAAAGGAAAACCTAGGATCAAAGATTGATACTTTGTTGAAGATTCTTGTCAAACCTCATTAAAGGACCATAGAGAGAGAATCTAGTGTTCCAATTAGTAAAGATGCAGTTGATGATCATTGTGATTGTACATAACCTAGTGTTCCAATTAACAAAGATACAACTGAAGATCAATGTGATGATACAAATGTGCATGCAGAAGGTCATTATGAAAGTGATTATAGATATGCACATCTAGAAGATGTAATTGATATTGGCACTAAATTGGGAAATGTTAGATATAGATTTTGAATTTGTCGTCATTGAAATTTATATTCAATAGCATAATACATATAAAAAATTTTGTGATTACAAATATATGTAAAATCTATTGATGGAGTGGAAGTTCAAGATGGAGTAGAATGTCAAGACCAGGAAAATCCAAAAGAGCAAAGAGTAATAGAAACAGTTTGTAAATGTGGAGTGCAATCTCAGGATTTAGAAAATCCATTGGGAACGAGTGTAAGTGAGATTCTATGCAAATGTGTTGAATGAATATATGATCTCTCTACACCTCTCTTGTGATGACCCAAAGGGGTCATCTTATGAATCTAGACACTATTCTGAGCTCATTAGCCTTAAAAATACTAATTTTAACTACCTTGGTTTGCATGCGTAGTCCGGACGTGAAACTGAAAAGCTTTTATGTGAAAATATGAGAAATAATAATTTTAGAATTAAAAATTTTGTTTTGGTTAACTTTGATCGAAATTGTGAGTAAACAGACTCGGATCTGTGTCCCGACGATCCCGAGAAGTCCGCAATAAATTATGGGACTTGGTTGTATGCCCGAAATTGAATTCCGAGGTCCCTAACTTTAGAAATTAATTTTTAAAGAAAATTGTTTTACTAGATTTTTAAGGAAATAAAGAAATGTATTAATGTGTGAACTCGTGGGTATCGGGCCCGTATTTTGGTTCTGAATCCCGGTACAGGTTTATTATGACATTTATATGATATCTGTGAAATTTGGTGAGAATCGGAGTTGATTTGACATGATTCGGACATCCGGTTGAGAAAATAGTGAAACTGAAGTGTTCTTGAGAAAATCATGAGTTTTGAGGTTGAATTCGTAGTTTTAAATGTTATTTTTGTGATTTGATCGTACGAGCAAGTCTGTATGATGTTTTTAGACTTGCGTGCATGTTTTGGTTTAGAGCTCCGAGGGTTCGGGTGAGATTCAGATAGGCCACGGAGTGTTTAGACTTAGAAAATTTTCATAGTTAGTGTCTGGTGTCATTAGGCTTCGCAATTGCAAAGTTAGCAGGCCTGGGAAATGCGACATTTTTGTCCGCAAATGCGAACTAGGCCTGGGAAGGCCACCATCTCAAATGCGAGATATACTTCGCAAATGTGATGCCTTCAGATGTCGCAAATGCGACATTTATATCACAAATGCGAAGGCAGCAGGAATTTCAATTGTGAACCCCTGATCGCAGTTGCGATAACTGCAACCTGTTAAGTGGGATTTTCACCCATTTTTCAATTATCTCAAACCCTAAACCTCCGTAGGCGATTTTCCAAAGACTCAAACTTATCCAAATCATAGATAAGTGATTCCTAACTTCTTTATTTCAATTCTTTACAACTTTTAACAAGATTACATCCTAGAATCTATAACTTTCATGGAAAAATTTGGGATTTTTGGGTAGAACTTAGGAATTTCGAAATTTGGGAATTTAGACCTAAAATTGAGGTCGGATTCCAAAACAAATTATATATCCAGGATCGGGGGAGAATGGGTAAACGGGGTTTGGTTCGAACCTCGAGTATAGACCAAGCGCGCCCAGTGTTGATTTTTGCCTTTTGATATGAAAACTTAGGAAAACCATAATTTTGCAATAAAGTTAATTCCTTTAACAATAATTAATGGTATTGAATCAATTGTGATTAGATTCGTGCGGGTTAGAGGCAAATTCTAAAGGAAAAGTTGTGATTGAGCAGTGATTTGCTTGTGAAATTGAGGTAAGAGCTTGGTTTAATCTTGACTTGAGGGAGTAGGAATACCCAACTTGCATGTTATGTGAAATTGAATGTGAGTGGTGTATAGGTGAGGTTATGAGTATATATGCACTACCAAACTATTTGTTTAGCATGATCCCTTCCCCGTTTCCAACTTATTATATGTTTGTCTTAACTGTTTCATGATTATAGATGCTTCCATGGTTACTTTTTGTTAGATATTGTCTCTCGTAATTGAAAGTATTAATTGTTCCTTCGCTTCATTGGGGCACATAAATGATTGAGCTGGTTGTCGGTGCTTTATAATACATTTCAGTTGGTTTCGTTGTGTAGTAATATTGGGTGAAGTTCTTAATTGTACAGTGTTCTATTTACATTTGTGGAGACATAAAATTGTGAAGGACTTTGATTTAATTTGTGAAACCTTTATTATAAATGATGAAATGTGATTGTATGGTGGGAGTGGGTTGCACGCTGCAACAAGGAGTAGTAAGGGTGGACATGTGGGATCGGGTTGCACGCCACAACAAGAGAAATAAGGGTGATATATATATAGGGAGGAGCAACAAGGGTAGACAGGTGGGATCGGGTTGCACCCTGCAACAAGGAGTGATAAGGGAGAATATTCATGCGTTATTGATTATACGATAAAGACTGGAATACTCACTGTTTTATTTTGTTGTTCGAAGGTTCATAAATGTACAAATTTCTGTTTACTTTGTTTAGACTTAAATGTTGTGAAGGTTTGTGATTTAAATTGTGAAATCGTTTTATAAATAAAGAGATGCGATTGTCTGGTGGGAGCGGGTTGCACGCCCAACAAGGAGTAATAAGGGTGGACAGGTGGGATCGGGTTGCACGCCGCAACAGGAGAAATAAAGGTGATATATATAGGGAGGAACGATAAGGGTGGACAAGTGAGAGCGGGTTGCGCGCCGCAACAAGGAGAAATAAGGGAGAATATCCATGGTTTACTGATTATAAAAATAAAGGCTGGAATAGTCATTGTTTTATTGTTGTCATTTCATATTCTGCTCTTACTGTTATTGAAAGTGGAATTCGGAAACTTTCGTGGGGATTGGTTATAGCTGAGATCTGGGAAAGTTAGCTGAGCTATTTTATTAATTGTTGCAAGTTACCGTTTATTTAGTTTTTTTTATCCCTTTTCTTGCTTTATTATATATTGTATATAGGTTATATTGCAAATGCCCCGTCGTATCCTCGTCACTACTTCATCGAGGTTAGGCTCGGTACTTACCAGTACATGGGGTCGGTTGTACTGATACTGCAGTCTGCACTCCTTGTGCAGATCCAGGTACCAATCAGAGTTGAGTTTCGAGTAGCAGTTGAGCATTCACACGGAAACACGAGGTAGGTCTGTTGGCATCCGCATATTCCTGGAGTCTTCTCCTTATTAGTTATTTACTGTCTTATTTCATTCAAAACAGATATATATTTTCTTTCAGCCCAATTATTGTAGTATTCTTTAGTAGTTCGTGAATTGTAACTCCAGACCCTAGGTAGATAGATATTAGTGTTAGTTCGTGGTTCGTTTCATTATTTGAGTATTTGAATTTTGGTATTATTTATTGGACAGTATTAGATTTTGCATCATTTTAAACTGCTTACTTATTTTTAAATATATTTTTCGATGAAACGGTTAATTAATTTCTAACATTGGCTTGCCTAGCAAGTATGGTGTTAGGCGCCATCACGATCCCGAGGGTTGGGAATTTAGGTCGTGACAAGTTGGTATCAGAGCACTAGGTTGCCTAGGTCTCACAATTCACGAACAAGATTAATAGAGTCTGAAGGATCGGTACGGAGACATCTATACTTATCTCTCAGAGGCTATAAATTTAGGAACAATTTCACTTATATTCTACTCTATCGTGCGAATTTATTCTATCATTGATGATTGAACTCATCTATTCTTGTTCGACAACACACAATGCGTCTACAACCGGACAAGAAAGGGAGCCGCCAATGGCAGTTAATCAGTGTTGCAGGACGCACTAGTCCATTTATTGAGGTTGGATAAGTTTACCAAACTATTTCCACTCCATTTCGTTAGTACATCTTTAGAGGACCCACATGATTTTCTTGACTATTGCTATGAAGTATAGCAGAACACGGGAATAGTTGAAAGCAATGGGGTTGATTTAAATAAGCTGTTAAGTTTAAAATTGTGGATTATTAGACGTTCTGACCTATTACTTCATGCCAAGTGGGGAAGTCCACTGTCAAGGAATAGATTGTGGGTCATGTGTTATATCGATTTTGGCCTGGAATGTATAAGGCCCTAGTTTTTGCAAGTGATAAAGCTGGGACTTGCGGTATGTCTGCCTCCTTAATACCCCTATACCTCAGTACCAAAGGAGTTATATAGAACACTTTAAACCTACAGAAGGTCTACTCAGCGTGGAAGTCAGGGTTGCGGCTTTTGGGGGGCTTTAGAGGGGGTACGGTGATTGACGAGCTTCTAGAATGTGTGGTTCAGGACAAGATTTATCTGTATAGAGCTCTACTTTGTGATCATTGTGCATCAAAAGGGATAAGAGTTACCTCAAAGAATAACGATGAGCATATGAATAAATGAGGTAGCTCAGCAGTGTTGAGTCAGCATAGTAAAAGAAGAAATTGGCTGTCGGTGGTTGTGGCAAGCCTACGAAAAGGATGACCAGCCAATGCAACACCAACTGCTTGATTCAGTTCTCATTAATGCTTTTGAAGGAGTTTGTTTCTCGGATTTTCCATAATGCGTGGCGCATAGAGTTTGAATGGTCACGCCGGGGCACCATCACGGTATCAGAATACGCCATCAAATTCGATAAGTTAGGCTGTCACACTCCTACTTCAGTTCATACAGCCATAGAGCGAGTCCACAGACTCATTAAAGGACTCAATTATGATCATAAAATTCTATACGACTCAAGGCAGGTTGATACTTTATTTCGACTAATGGTAGAAATTTCTTGGATGTTAGAGTGTGTCCGGGATGAGGAAAAGAGGAAGCTAAGGAGACCAAGAGATCTCAAGGTTCTAAAAGGTTCAGTGGATTCTTCTATGCAACAACAAATTATTATGGCAGGGGCTCGGGCAATCTGCCAGCCCAATCCATATATCTGATTACTCGGGGTGCTCCGATGAGTTCTTTTTATGCATCACCGCTACGAGATTCCTACAACGGTTATTCCAGTTATTTGGCATAAACTCAGTATGAGCAGTTGAACCCGAGAAAGGGGTTGCTATGAATTTGGCGATACTAGGGACATAATGAGAAAATTGTCCTGGACTTGGGAGAGATATATTTCATTAGAGACCTCAGGCTACGTGCCCCATTTCCGTTGCAACACCACTTGCATGACCAACTAGGGATATGGGTCGGAATGTCAAAGGTGGAGGTTAGAATCTTAGAGGTGGAGACCCGGCCCGTTTATATATTTTCTATGGTATGGTTGAGCTTGCTACACCAGATGGTGTCATTACATGTACGATCTCCAGTTATTATAAAGTTGCAATTTCCTTAACTTGATTCGGTTATGAGTGTCTAGGTAGGGCCTCCTAATATGTTCCACTCATGGGGGAGCTCTGTAACCCTGAATTCTACTTATGTGAATGCTCATGTTGGGAGATACTATGGAGGTAGCTATGTCTATCATTATGTATTGTAATTTTGTTTAACACAAAATATTTAAAATAAGAAAATGGAATGTTTCGATTGGAACGATGTGCATATTACTTGTGATTCAGAATTGAGGGCGAGATACTCGCATTTTAATACGATTTGATATGTTTAAATCAGGCTACGAGCCGCGGTGGAAGTTATATAAATACGAGATCCTTGTGATGAAAATTCTTGTGTTTAAATTCTTCCTTGTGAAACTTAAAAATTTTGTACTATAATACTAATAGGGAGTCATGCTTGTTAGGCTTATTTTGAAAATATTTGTATAAAATTATCTAGGCATAATTTTCCAATTTTGTGTTATAATTATTGAGCTTTAACCTACGAGGTAGGTGCCCGCCCATGTGGCGCTAAATGAGACATGATAATTTGGGTAAATAATTATGAGTTCTTCATGCATCGCATCTCGTTATCAGTATTGTAAAGGTTTGAAAGGAGATTATTGTTAACATAAAGTTATTGGATGATTCTGTATTTGATTATGAGCGACTATTAAGATCATATTGAACCAAAAGGGTGTTCCATTCAAATGGTTAGACGAGTGTGGGTTGAACTTTCAGAAGCACAAGATTGCTTGGACTACGACGCCAGTGTTGGTGTTGCCCACAGGTTCAGGGTCGTACACGGTGTACTGTGATGCATCTCATGTTGGACTTGGTGCAGTATTAGAGCAGGATGGCAAGGTGATTGCTTATGCATCACGACAGTTGAAAGCCCATGAGGAAATTATCCTGTTCACGACTTAGAATTTGGCAGCCATTGTTCACGCATTGAATATTTGGAGGCACTATCTTTATGGCGTGTCGTGTGAAATTTTAATGGATCATTGCAGTCTTTAGTACTTGTTCAAGCAAAATGATCTTAATTTGAGTTAGAGGACATGGTTAGGGTTATTGAAATATTATGGCGTCACTATATTGTATCATCCAGGGAAGGCCAATGTCGTGGCCGATGCATCTGTAGACATGTAATATTTTACCCTCCCCGAGATTTTATACATTTTAGAATTTTAATATTTAGTTTAGGTCAAATATCGCTATTTTAACTAGTTTTGTCTATTTTACTTTATTTTATCACAAAAATAAAAATTACAAAAATAGTTTGATTAATGTCTTGTAGTCATACTATTTTACTAGAATTTTTATTTTTATATAATCTTGAAAAATACCAAAATAGTTCCACAATATAATATTATTTATTTTAATTAATTAGAATTAATTTTATATTTTATATTATAAACTTTATATCATTTTTAGAAGGTAGAGTGAGTTTTATTTAGAGAGGTCCATTTCTAGTCTTTAGCCTAATCCTAAAGCCCAATAAGACCTAGCCCATAACCTAGAGACCCTCTTCTTCTTCAACCTCTTCCACACCCTTACACCCTAAGAAGACATACCCAAACCCTAAAAACTACTCCCAGCCGTCACCCCTAAAACGA
>ML316401.1:0-19112 GCA_005239505.1 Nicotiana paniculata | reverse complement strand
CCCCCCCCCCCCCCTTTCTTCTTCTTCCTGACTTTTGAATAACAAAAAAAACCCTAGAACCCAAAAAACTACTCCAACCACCCACTCCCCTAACTCCTCACCCTAGAAAACAAAAACAACCACCCATGCCGCTGTTCATTCCACCAGCCGCCCACAACAACTAGCCGCCGCCGCCAACGTTCCACTCCCCCTCTTGCCGCTGGTACTCCATAACCAACACCAACAGGCGTCACTCCCATTACTCCTCACAACACTGTCGTTGTTTACCCACCAATGACGCCTCCTCTAAAGATACCCCCCACCAGCTGCACCCATCGCCGCTTCTTCTTCTTCTTCTTTATTCACCAGATCTCCCCCCCCCCCCCCCCCCCCCGCCAACAATCCTAACAACCACCCTCAGCACCCAAAGGCACGCACACACAAAGGCGACAAACAAAAAAAATATAGTTTCTGCTAGTAAGATTTTTACGCCAAATTAAAAAAATATAGAACAATTTCTAGCTTTTTGTCACAACCCAAATTTCCCTCCGTTGGGTATCGTGATGGAACCTAGTCTTAAGGAGTAGATAAGCCTAATATTCATGGAATAAAAAAAAATCTAATATTTTTCTAAAATAAATAATTCGTTATACATTGCATATTCCGAAAACCTGGTAGTGCAAGTCATAAGCTTTATAGAGTTTACTACAACTTCTAATTACAGTTGTTTGGAAGTAAGAAAAAATAGTGTAAATGCAAAATAGGAAGGTGACTCTGAAGCCTGCGAGCGCAACGACAGGTTTACCTTGAGTCTCCTCGGCAAGAGTCCGCACAGCTACTAACGATCAATGCCTGGATCTGCACAAAAATGTGCAGAAGAGTAGTATGAGCACACCACAACGGTGCCCAGTAAGTATCAAGACTAACCTCGATGAAGTAGTGACGAGGACTAATCAAGACACCCACTGGTCTGATAAACTGAACAACTATCAATATAGGAATAAAGGGGAAAACGATAAACACATAAAGGCTACGCAATATATCTAACAATACAGTAAATTCAATAAAGAAGGAAAAATAATAAGTATCAGCGGAAACCATGAAATGACACAAAGGATTAAATAGAACACAAATAAATCTGGAAAGTAAATATACACACAAAGAGGTAATGACTCAACAACTTCAACCACTTCTACATCAAATTCGTAGTCATTTCCACGAGGTTCCGAACCTCGGACAAACCACCATTTACGAGTCCCAATATTCGAACCCTAACACTTGGCATCTGGCACCCTCATTCGAGTACTAACTGCACGGACGACTCACGTGCCCATTGGGTCATTTCCACCCATACTGTACAAGAGTATCTATACTTGACAACAACAAAGAGCCCTAAATCCATTAATAGTACTTAACTACGTGTATGCTTGTGCAGGTGTCCTAACATGATTCAACAACCAATAAGCATAAGGAAAGAAAATGGCAACACGTACATTGTCATCTCACAAATTTCCACACGAATAAACTCACATCTTAAGTGTTCCATAACACAATATCAACAAGGAATACCCCCAGTCCAACACAAGTATCACAAACAATCCCTGACATAGCCCACTTTATCTCGCCACGTGTACAATAGTAAAGTATATGCCCGCCTTATTTCGCCACATGTGCATAAATATGTTCCCACCTTATCTCGCCACATGCGCAACCCACATATACATACCCCGCCTTGTTACGCCACATGTGCAATATCAACAGAAAACACGGCACGGCAAAAACCTCGTGCAAACCCCCATATCAACAACCGCACGGCAGAAACCTCGTGCATCACAATAACCACAACAGCACAATAATACAAGATACGGTAGACACATCAATTCAAGAACCCTTGAATCACAAGAAAGGCTAGTTCACGAGGAATAAGCACAACAAAGAATACTATGCATAATAAGGACAACTCAAAAAGGAAAAAAAATTGCGTATAAGAGTCGCACCCAAATGCACGGTTCAACAACAAGAAAACTCACATGAATCTACTAACTCCATATAAGGGCAAGTCAACTAGGGTATAGAATATCTAAACTTCTCTTAAGGTTGAGCAGTTACGAGGATATTCAAAAATTTCACTTAAAGACAAGCAGCAGGAAAATAATCATAACTTAAGTTAAGACCCAACACAATTATAGGATGAGATGAAGATAATTACAATCTGAGATAAGCAGTTAAGAGAACCTAGCATGACAGTAAGAGAGGTAAATTCTTCAGATAAGTCAATTAGGGGTCAAATAGGCAAGAGGAGTAAATCCAAAAGTAAGGAATCCTAAATTTAGGCAAGTAAAGATGAAACTAGAAATTTGGAAATTCAATCATGCCAAGAACAATTCATACTCAGCGAATATAAGGACCTAAGATTCCTAAAGGGCCAATTATTCCACAAATAAGTCCGAGCACACACTCGTCACCTCGCGTACATGGACTACAATCAACATAAATGACTCGAATCCTAAGGGAAAATTCCCCCATACAAGGTTAGGCAAGATACTTACCTCAAAGACGACAACCCGGTACTCTAAAATGGACGTCTCAGGAGAAAAGACCTCCGGGCGGCTTAAAATCAACTAAAACAACTTCAAAATACACATAGAACTTGTAAGGAACTATTCTGGATAATAAAGTCTACATCTTTAACAAATTGTAAAAATAGGTCCAAAATTCGACCCAAGGCCCGCACCTCGGAACCCGACAAATTTTACAAAATCCGATTACCCATTCCAGTACGAGTTCAACCATAAAAAAATTATCAAATTCCGATACCATTTGATCCCTCAAATCACGACTTTTCATTTTAGAAATTTTTCTTCAAAACCAACCTTTTCCTCAACTCAAAACACAAATTAAATGATAAAAACATCGACTAATTCATGGAATATATTTAATTCTAGTTGAGGAACACTTACTCAATCGAATTTTGCGAAAAACCCATCAAGAATCGCCAAGAACCGAGCTCTAGAAGTCAAAATGTGATAAAAATTGTTCAACTCTCGAATTTGGAATATAATCTGTCTGCCCAGACTCTTAAGCATCACGATCGCGGAAAACCACTTGCAATCGCGAAGAACGAAAAGGAAGGCTGCCCAGAAATGCACTTCGCGATCGCGAACTTATGCATGCAATCATAGTAGAAGAAGGGCAGGGCATACGCGATTGCGAGGGCCTTTACTTGAACGAGAAGAAGAAAAAGGAAGACGGCCCAGGTTGCTCATCGCAAACGCGACAATGAGCACGCGATCGTGGAGGTCGAAGATGAAAATCTACGCGATCGCGTGGGCCTTTACGCGAACGCAAAGAAGAAAATTGAGGTAGTCGGCAACAACACATCGCGAATGCGTGAGGCTGTTTGCGATCGCGAATGCGTGAGGCTGTTCGCGATCGCGAAGGAGTACACCAGCAGCAGAAAATATCAGTTAAAAAAAAGGAGGAATTGACCCATAGCCCTCCCGGAACACACCCGAGGCCCTGGGGACCCCTTCTAAACAAACAAACAAGTCATATAACCTAACACGGACTCGCTCGATGAAGTAGTGACGAGGACTAGTCAAGATACCCACTGGTCTAATAAACTGAACAAGTATCAATATAGGAATAAAGGGGAAAATGATATACACATAAAGGCTACATAATATAGCAAACAATACAGTAAATTTGATAAAGAAGGAAAAACAATAAGTATCAGCAGAAACCATGAAATGACACAAAGGATTGAATAGAACACAAACAAATCTGGAACGTAAATATTAACACAGACAGGTAATGACTCAACAACTTCAACCACTTCTACATCAAATTCTTAGTCAGTTCCACGAGGTTCCGAACCTCGGACAAACCACCATTTACGGGTCCCAATATCGAACCCTAACACTTAGCCTCTGGTGACCTCATTCGATTACTAACTGTACGTACGACTTACGTGCCCATTGGGTCATTTCCACCCATACGGTAAATACAACAAGAGTATCTATACTTGACAACAACTAAGAGCCCTAAATCTATTAATAGTACTTAACTACGTGTATGCTTGTGCAGGTGTCCTAACATGATTCAACAACCAATAAGCATAAGGAAAGAAAAGGGCAACATGTACATTGTCATCTCACAAATTTCCACACGAACAAACTCATATCGTAAGTGTTCCATAACACAATATCAACAACAAGGAATGCCCCCAGGCCAATACAAATATCACAAACAATCCCTGACAAAGCCCACTTTATCTCACCACGTATGCAATAGTAAAGTATATGCCCGCCTTATTTCGCCACACGTGCATAAACATGTTCCCACCTTGTCTTGCCACATGCGCAGCCCACATATACATATCCCGCCTTGTTACGCCGCATGTGCAATATCAACAGAAAACACGGCATGGCAGAAACCTCGTGCAAACCCGCATATCAACAACCGCATGGCAGAAACCTCATGCATCACAATAACCACAACAACACAATAATACCAGATACGATAGACACATCAATTCAAGAACCCTTGAATCACAAGAAAATCAAGGCTAGTTCACGAGGAATAAGCACAACAAAGAATACTAGGCATAATAAGGACAACTCAACAAGGAAGAAAAATAACATATAAGAGTCGCACCCAAATTCACGGTTCAACAACAAGAAAACTCACACGAATTTGATAACTCCATATAAGGGCAAGTCAAATTGGGTATAGAATATCTAAACTTCTCTTAAGGTTGAGAAGTTACGAGGATATTCAACAATTTCACTTAAGGACAAGCAGCAGGAAAATAATCATAACTTCAGTTAAGACGAAAAACAATTATAGGATGGGATGAAGATAATTATAATCTGAGATAAGCAGTTAAGAGGACCTAGCATGACAGTAAGAGGGGTAAATTCTTCAGATAAGTCAATTAGGGTTCAAATAGGCAAGAGGAGTAAATCCAAAAGTAAAGAATCCTACATTTAGGCAAGTAAAGATGAAACTAGAAATTTGGAAATTCAATCATGCCAAGAACAATTCATACTAAGCGAATATAAGGGCTTAGATTCCTAAAGGGATAATTTTTCCACAAATAAGTCTAAGCACGCACTCTTCACCTCACATACATGGACTACAATCAACATAAAAGACTCGAATCATAAGGGCAAATTCCCCCATACAAGGTTAGGCAAGATACTTACCTCAAAAACTACAACCCGGTACTCTAAAATGGAATTCTCGGGCAAAAAGACCTTCGGACAGCTCAAAATCAACTAAAACAACTTCAAAATACAATTAAAACTTGTAAGGAACTATTCCAGATAATAAAGTCTACATCTTTAACAAATTGTAAAAATAGGTCCAAAAGCGGACCCCCAGGCCCGCACCTCGAAACCTGACAAATTTTACAAAATCCGATTACCCATTCCAGTACTAGTTTAACCATAAAAAATTTATCAAATTCCAATACCATTTGATCCCTCAAATCACGATTTTTCATTTAGAAATTTTTCTTCAAAACCAACATTTTCCTCAACTCAAAACACAAATTAAATGATAAAAACAATGACTAATTCATGGAATATATTTAATTCTAGTTGAAGAAAACTTACTCAATTAAATTTCGCAAAAAACCCATCAAAAATCGTCAAGAACCGAGCTCTTGAAGTCAAAATGTGATAAAAATGGATCAACCCTCGAATTTGGAATATAATCTGTCTGCCTAGACTCTTAAGCATCACGATCGCGGAAGACCACTTGCGATCATGAAGAAGGAAACGGAAGGCTGCCCAGAAATGCACTACGCGATCGCGAATTTATGCATGCGATCGCAGAAAAATAAGAAGGGAAGGGCCTACACGATCGCGAGGGCCTTTACGCGAACGCGAAGAAGAAAAAGGAAGGCAGCGCAGGTTACTTATCGTGAACGCGACAATGACCACGCGATCGCGGAGATCGAAGATGCAAATCTACGCGATCGCGTGGGCCTTTACACGAACGCGAAGAAGAAAATTGAGGTAGTCGGCAACAACACATCACGAACGCGTGAGGCTGTTCGTATCCGCGAAGGAGAACACCAGCAACTGAAAACAGCAATTCAAAAAAAAAGGAGGAATTAACCTGTAGCCCTCCCGGAACACACCCGAGCCCCCTGGACCCCGTCTAAACACACAAACAAGTCATATAACCTAACATGGATTCCCTCGAGGTTTGAAATCACATAAAACAACACCAAAACGACAAATCAAACAAAAAATCAAACTTATGAATTTTCAAATCTTCAATTATCAAAACTCGAGTTGAAACCTATCAATTCAACCCGGAATGATGCTATATTTAGTAGACAAGTCATAAATGACACAACATACCTACAACCACTCTCGAAATTCCATTCCGAGCCCGATATCAAAATTTCACGTATCGGCCAAAATCGCCAAAATTCTGACTTTCGCCAATTCAAGCCTAAATCTACCTTAAACCTCGAAAATACATTCCGGACGTGCTCCTAAGCCCAAAATCACCATACGAAGCTGCTGACATCATCCATAACTCCTTCCGGAGCCATTTACATAAAAGTCAAATTCTGGTCAAAACTTCATTGTTTAAGCTTCCAAAACCACAATCCTTCTTCCAATTCGACTTTGAATCATCCGGCAACTGAATCCAACCATGAACGCAGGTTGATATACCCAATGTGAAGCTATCAAGACCTTATTCCACCGAACGGAGCTTGAATTCTCAAAATGACCGGTCGGGTCGTTACACTTTTTCTTCTGGTTTTCAATTTAACAAACGAAGGTTGACTGAGACGCGGCTGAATTCGAGGTTCTGTTCGATTTCTGTGCTAATTTTATCGTTCGGAGTCTGCCATTAAATTTGTACTCTTTTCCAACGTTGTTAAAGTGATTCTTCCTCAACAAGTTCCTTCTATTATTTCCCTTTTATTTTAATGGATTTAGTTGTGCTCTCTGTTTCGTTTCTTTGCCTTTGTTTGTTGGTTGTGGTTTGATTGGATATTGTGATTTTCCCGGTTAACTTAACTGTCGTTCAATTTGTTTTAGTGAATACTAAATATGTTCTTGTTTTAAACTATAGATTTTTGACGTTTTATATTTCATTAAATAGGAGTTGAGATAGTTGTAGATTGGAGTAAAGAACGCCAAAAGTATGTGATGCATATGTTTTCAGGTAGATCGAGACCTAAAGTATGTTTAAAGTCTCTCACCACTAAAACTTCTTACATGTAGTTCTCTTATTAGAAAATTAAAAATTAATTATTTGAAAATACCATGCTTTCGGTGATATGTTAATTTAATATGATGAAATAAGTGGACAGTGGGGTTAGACACTTAACTTGAAAGAGAAATTAGAACATGAAATTTTGTTTAGTTTTATTTTTATTTCATTGCTCGCTAGTAACATGTTTAGGCTGACCACACTGGGGTAGGCAAACTTTAGGGTTGTTTTTCCTTTATTTTATCTTGTTGAAGGTCGGGGTTGTCCCTTTAGTAAATTAAATTTATTCGGGGAATGCCCCGAAGAATTTGTACATATTTTTATCCGGGGCATGCCCCGAAGTACATGTAAATGAAGGCCAGAGACTGGATGACACGAGGAATCGTAGAATAGAACTTTAGTATTTTTATTTTATTTTATTCCTTTTTTAGATGGGGACCACCTCGAGCCTTTTTCGTTTTTATTTTTCGCTTTGTGTGTTTCCACCTCAACCTGAGTATTCTTAGAAGCCAACTTGATCATGTACGCAACCGTATTAGTTACGGGATTCTGGGAATGCCTAACACATTCTCCTCGATTCAAATGAACCCCCTTGGCTAGAACTCTGGTGTAGACTTAGTTTTTGGAGTCCAAAGTGTTTTAAAAGGAAAAATTATTTCTAAAAAATGGTGACCTAACACACTGAAACCAAATGTTAGGTGGCGACTCTGAAAAGTCTTTTTGAACAAAATCTATTGTCACTTTCAAAATTGAAAAACCCTTTCGAACTTTACAAAATATTTTTATTTAATTTTAAGAGGGTTTAGTGAAGTTTGAAAAAAAAGGTGTGACATTTCTGGCGATTCTGCTGGGGACTTGTAGGTTCGATCTAGTACTTGATCTTGTTGGCTTTTTAGGATATTCGGTTGAGGTTTTCTGTGTTTTGTTTGCTCTATTTGATTTTTATTTTGTTTATGTCGTTTTATTATTTGCTAGCTGCTTATTTGTTTACAGTTTTTCCTTTATATGTTACTGCTTTATAACTATCATCATTTGCATAACCCTGGGTTTTTTTCTGCAACATTTCTTTCGGAGTACATTTGAGCGTTCGGTCTTTTTGTGAGTCACCCGTGTCTTTAGGGGGTGGCGTGGGAGCGTGGAGTGGAAGGATAGCTAGAGCATCCGCTTTCGACCATGTGCTTCCCCCAAAATTGCCTTGTTAGTGAACCCTCAAACTTAGGTTAGCCTTTAGTTCATGCTTATTTGCATCATGTCATTTATACCTAGCAGTGCTCGGTCCCAGGTATCGTGTCCCTTTGTAGGAGGCCTATCGAAATTATGTCAAAATGGGCCCATGGCCCAAAAAGATATTTGATCATCCCTATATGCTACATGTCCCAATCATTTAGGGTAAGTGGGTCATTTGGCGGACCAATGAGATAAAAGAGGTTGAGGTATAAAATGAAGCAAGTAGGGACCAGTAATTTTTTTTTCTTCTTTCACAACTTTTTCAAGAAAAGACAAAAAAGAAATTCAAAAATTCAAAAAGATTTTTCTCTTTTTCATCATTTGTCAAAAAGAAAAAAGAGAGAAAAAGAAAATCCAAAAAAGATTTTACATGTTTCATCATTTTTCTCAAGAAGACAAAAAATATGTTTTCTCCAAATTAATTTCTCTCCCGTATCTAATCTTCCCGAACTACGCATACCTGATTCTCGTCTTTCAGGCGAGATACATAGGCAGCCACATAGGTTCCGGTCTTCCTAGTTAGTTTTTAGCTCTTGGCTTTGAGGGTCGTAGCCAAATCTTGCCTGTTTTGCCACATTTGGCCTTATTGGTTTTTTTGCAAAATAGGGCTATTTTCTCAAAGTAGTTTGTTATCCCATGTCTTAGAGCGGTACTTCTACAACAAGGTCCTCTCAATTTTAAGGTCCATCCTAGTTAAATTTGTATGTCTAGCCACTTTTGGCTACCTCAGTCGTTTCTCAAAATAGGGTCATATTCATAATAGTGGTTCATTGACCCATGTCTCAGAATCTTGAGTCTGCACCTAGGTGTCTTTCACATTAAGTCCGTTCTTGTTGAATTGGCATCGCTAAGCATGTTTGGCCACATTGGCCATTTTTGCAAAGTGGGTCACTTCTGCATATTAATTTTGGGCCATGATTATTGGGAGTTTGAATCCATATAAGCCTTAGTGAGGCATTTTCCATGTCTTAGAGGTCAATCTTGTTGAGTTTGCACTTCTAGTCACCCTTGGACACATAGGTCCTTTTGCAAAAATAGCCTAATCATGCCTCGCATGTATCCAATAGGAGGTGTCATAGTGTCTTGAGTCACTAATTCTATTTGATCTTTTTTTTTTCATTCAGGTATGGATCCATGTACTAGAGCTCGAGCATGACAGATGCCTCAGAACCAGGAACTATTTGAGGAAACTTTTTATATCTTGTATATGTTATTCGTGTTGCCCTTTATTTTCTAGTCTTGTACAATAGTATTAAGTCTTTTAGGTGATGTCAGAGTCTGTCATAGTCTAGTTGAGTTCGTTATCATATGTAATAACCCGATCGGTCGTTCCGAGAGTAATAGCCCCATTTCCCCCGTTTCTGCTTCATTATATGTGGTTCATCTTCATTATATTGTGTTAGATTTGTTGGATCGGGTTCGGAGCAACTTTTGGAGAGAAATGAGACACTTAGTCTCTTAACTTGGTTCAATAGTGGAAAAGTCAACCGGAAGATGACTTATTGGTAAACGACCTCGGAATGTAGATTTCATGGTTCGGATAGATTCGTTAGGTGATTTGGGACTTAGGATTGTGTTAGGAATGTGGTTTTTATGTCCGGTGTAGAATTAGTCTTGAATTAGCGAAAGTTAGTTTTTGGCGATTTCCTGTCGGCAGTGGAAAATAGGCTATCGGGGTCGGAATGGAATTCTGGAAGTTGGAGCAGGTTCGTAATGTCATTTTGGATATGTGTGCAAATTTTCAGGTCAATCAAATGTGTTTTGGATGGTTTCAGCATCCTTGGTGAAATTTATAAGTTTCAAAGTTCATAGGCTTGAATTTGATGTGATTTTGGTGTTTTTGCGTTGTTTTTTGTGTTTCGAAGGCTCGGGCTAAGTTTGAATAATGTTATGGGACTTGTTGGAATTTTTGGTTGGGGCCCCGAGGGGCTCGGTATTGATTTCGGATGGCTAACGGAGGTTTGGGCTTGTAAATTTGTAGCAAAGCTGCTGCTGGTGCCACTTTACTGTTGTGACTGCACCTGCGGATGGGGAACTGCAGGTGCAAGCCCACAGAAGCGGAAAGGAATCCGCAGATGCAGAAGTTGGGCAGCTCAGTCAGGGACCGCATATGCGGACGTGAGACCGCACCTGCGGAGTCGCAGGTGTGGAAATGGGGTCGCAGGTGCGGAATTTGGACTTTGAGTGACTTTTTGCAGGTGCACACCTGGGACCGCAGGAGCGGGTCCGCAGGTGCGAGATTTTACGCTGCAGGTGCAGTTTAACTAGGCAGGAAGTATAAATATGTGCCTCCGCGAATTTTTGGCATTTCTCATCATTTTTGCATGCGGGCTGAGTCATTTTGAGAGAAATTTGGGGAAGGATTTCGAGGGTCTTCGATGGAGATAAGTTTCTCGGATTATAAACTTGATTCTATGTTATTATGTGACGGATTAGGCTTGGAATTAGTGGATTTAATGGCATAAAGTGGGGTTTTAGGGCTTGGGAAATTGAAACTTATAATTAAGGAATATACGGGTTTTTGTGGTCGGATTTTGATGTGTTTTATATGTGTAGACTTGGAAAAGGATAAGGATTTTTGTGACGCAATTTTTATCGAATTTCGAGACATGGGCCTGGGGCTCGAATTTGGCCAATTTTGAGAATTGTGCCTAAAATTGATAGTTTTCGATTGGGCCTTGTTCATTTAGCGTATATTGATGATGTTAATATGGTTTTGGTTAGATTCGGAGCAATCGGGAACCTATTCGAGTGGCAAGAGCATCGCGGATTAGTAATTTGGCCCGGGTTGAGGTAAGTAATGACTGTAAATCTTGTCTTGATGGTATGAGATCCCGAAATTCATATTTTCTCACTATTTTTGGAATGGCGCACGTGACGGATGACGAGTGTGTGGAGTGCACTGACTGTGGATTTGAACTTGGTCCTTCTCGTGGAAACTATTGAGTTGCGTGTTTATTTTTAAATCATATGTTAAATTCTGTTTTAAGACTATTGTTATATTTGGGCTGTAAGCCATGTTTGGGGCCTTGTGCCGACTTGTTTAGACCCCTTGGGGGCTTTTTACTGTTATTGCCTCAATGTGTTGATTTATGATTTACACTCAGTCATGTTATGTTTAACTGATTTCGAAACACAGCCTTATTTACACTATTTTGAGATATAAATGATGTTTTTGGGTCGAGTACCCCGTTTTATTGATACGCCCGAGGGGCTTTTGAGAGTTGCTGACTCAGTGAGGCCGAGGGCCTAATTGTGAGGATATGATATGCCACGAGGTGGCTTGATATTAGCGCTTGGGCTGAAGGAGCCCCTCCGGAGTCTGTACACACCCCAGTGAGCACAGGTACCTACTGGGTGTGAGTTCTGAGTGCTGAGTGACGAGTGATTGGGAGGTAGTAGTGACTATGAGGTTTCCCGAGGGGCTGATTATGAGTGACTGTGAGGTATGTCCAAAGGGTTGATTCTGATTGATGTTACGCTCGAGGGGCAGTTTCTGATATATGTTTTTGCCCAAGGGGCTACTTATGATTTTACCACTTTCATTATGATCTTATGAAATATGTTTTGCCCGAGGGGCTTTTTATGATTTTTATCATTTTTACACTAAACTTCTTGAAAGTTATGTTGAAACAATTCGCAAGTATATTTCCAAATGATTTTTACTGAAATCGGCTTTTAGGCGTGATGATTTAATGTATACACTGTTGGAAAGAAAGGCTGTGCTTATTGTGAAATGATGATTTGAATTTATGTGTTTCTTACTGCTCAAACCTGATTTATCTTCATTACTACTGAGTTGGCGTACTCACATTACTCCCTGCACCTTGTGTGCAGATCTTGGTGTTAGGGCAGAGTGAGTTGTGTATCTGTTCCAGAGACTTCTCGGAGATTTTGCGAGGTAGCTGCACGCATCCTCAGTCCTTCTCTATCTCTCCTGCTTACTATTATAGAGTTTACTTTTCAGAGTTGTATATTTTCTGTAGATGCTCATGACCAGTGACTCTGGGATCTCGGGGGTTGTATTTAATATTCGCTGTAGCTTTATCTGTTTTAAAAATATTTAAAAGAAACCTTTATGGGTTATCAGTTTATTAATGATGTAAATGGAAGATTATTACGGCATGAGTGTGGTTTTGGCTGGCCTAGTTCCATGATAGGCTCCATCACGACTGGTTTAGATTTGGGGTCGTGACATCATATTTCTAATTTTGTATGTGAAAACCAAAAAAATATAAATGAAAAACTCAAAAAGATTTTTATTTTTAGTTTATTTTGTCCATTACCTTTTCATAACTACGCTTGATCTGATTCATGTGGAACATGATATGTAGGCAACCTACATAGGGTTCGATCAAATCATTTTAAAAAAAAGAAGAAAAAAAGAAAAAAAAAAAGAGAATGAATTTGTAGGGCGTGAGAGGGAGAAAGAAAATAATTATAATTAGAAAGAAAAGAAGGGAAGAAAAATGAACAAATCAAGGAGCGCAAGAGAGGAAATGAAGAAAAAAGGGCAATGAGAGTAAAATTGGGAGGATGACATATGACCTTCGTACCCTCGAAGTCATTCTAGAACCGTTAATTGTTGCTAGGTGCATTGCATGCAATGTGATATTTCTATATGATAAATGCTCTAACTCTAACATGTTGGCTTTGTTATGCTCCTCTTTGGTTCTTTAATTTTTATCATAACAGACGGTAGTTAGTTTGTGGCATTCTAGTGAATCATATGTACAACACAACGTCAAAGAGCAAGGTAGCCATGGCTAGCAAAGACTTGGACACAAGTGTTGTTGATTCATCTAAGGAGATTGTTGAACCAGAATCTGAGTTGAAAGAAGAGGTCTTAAGGTTGAAAGGACAGATGGCCGAAATATACCAAGCCTGGATTAGTGGGCTTCCCCCACCATTACTTCCCACTAACCACACTGAAAGCCTCGTCATCATTCTGCCACTGTTACAAATCCAGATTCCCACTGCTGTTGTTATCTCCCCACAACTTTTTCACACTCCACCCCCCCCCCCAAAAAAAACTACCTCATATCCCGCTCATTTAACCACTCATATTATTGTAGCTCCTTCACCAGCTACTCTTCCTCGATCCTCTAGCGAGACTGTGTTCAAAGTCCCCGATGCCTAACACTATATGCCAGAACCAATTTTCAAGGTCTCGGTTCCAGAGGTTGATCTTAAGAACGAGTTGGCAAAAGGGACCCAAAAGCTATTTGCTAAGGTCAACATGATGGAGACTTGTGGAGGTTCTGGTAATATTGATGTGGAACTTAGTGGCTAAGATGTCGAGCTTGGTGATAAAGACACTCCTTTCTTGGATAGCCAAGAAGAAGTTTTGATGGTTTATTTTGTTGTCGTTTCTGTCGTCTTGGTTATTTCAGGGTTGTAATCTGGATATGGTCTTGTGACTCAAATCTTCTTCTTCTTATGTTGCCTAGTTCGTTTTATTGTAGTAACTCGTCTAGTGTTATCAAGGATTGTTCCGGGGTTGTAACCCAATGTCTATTTTTCTTGTTTTGTTCAAACCCTCTTCACCATCTGTCTAATGTAATCTTCTATTTTCTGGTAGTTCTAGTCAGTTTTATTTAGGTTATTTTTCCCTTTTATAGTTTTTTTCATGCTGACTCTAGTGACATGACATGCACATAACTCTCAGCCTGGTCTTGAAAGTTGGTTTAACCATGAAGCAATGACACAGTTTTGAATATGATAAAAGGATGCATTTGAGGACACAAGTAAAGATTCACACCTTCTAAGATAACCTGAATCTTGAATTGAGTTCAACTGAGACGGTTAGTCTGGGAAATCAAGAGGTTGATGAGAGCATACAACAAGGGAATGTCTCTCAAGCAGTTTGAGGTAGATCAGTCAGTGCTGAAATGCATTCTTCCACATCAAGATAAGGTCGAGTCAAGTGCGCTTCGAACTGGCAAGGATCATTCATTGGGACAAAGGTATTGCCCATTGGAACTTTCTGTTTGTGTTGATGCCATCAATAGATACTAGGTATGATTTCTTTGCTATCTTCGATTGCATGTTTGTACTTGGCATTCTTAAAGTTTGGTATGACGAAGGAATTTTATTCTGCTACCCAAACACTTTTATCTTTTACAACCCCTGTTGAGCCTTAATTTATTTTCATTCACACCCCTGTTTTGGAATCAGAAGTAAAGTTAGGAACTAGAAAAGAAAATTAAAAAAAAAAGAAAAAAAGAAAGGAAAAGAGAAAAAGAAGAAAAATAACAGGAAAAAAAAAGAAAAGGATAAGAAAAACAAAAAAATAAACCAACTTTGAGTTGGAACTACGTTCGACCTGATTCCTTTTAAGGATACGTAGGTAGCCTTACTCTGAGGTTCGGTCCCNAAAAAAATTCTCCAGACTCTAAGAAACTGGGGCAGAAGTTTTAATTTTGGCCAAAAGATCTGATTCCAAAAGTTGTAATTTTGAACCCTTTCATCTTAAATTATTTTGAGCCTTCATGCCACCCTTTATTTTTAACCCTATCCAAAAGCCTACATTACTGTCCAAAGAAAGACCTTCTGACCAATCTTTGAGAATGTCAAATCAAGTGTGTGGTGAAAGTATGATCTTCTTGCATCATGGGTAATACCTTTTTCCAGCACAAAGAGAGAAAATGATAAAATGAGAGACTCTTATCGGTGTAAACCCTCATGGGCACCGTAAGGCAACGGTGAGCTGCAAAAAAGAGCAAAATGAGAGAGGCTTGATGGTGAAAACCCTTCAGGGCACTACAAGTCGATTGAGGATTGTGGATCAAATAGGTCAATTGGACGTTGAAGCCCAGTTTCACAACTTAGAGGCATAACAAGAGTTGAAGATTAGACTCGCTTGACAGATCAGGCCGCTTAATTCAAAATGCATGTCATGGTCAGTGGAGATGTGTCACGCCCCGAAATCCCACCGCCAGGTCGTGATGGCGTCTAACATTGAACCCGCTAGACAAGCAAACGTGTGTAGCTAAACTAGCATCATAACCTCATTCTAACAGAATAAACAAAATCAGTTCACAAATTAAAATCCAGAAATAAATACGGTTTAAGCTAAGTAAAGACAATCACAATACATCAACGAAAAATTTCCCAAAACCTGGTGTCACTAACTCAAGAACTGTCTAAGAGTGCTAAATACAAGTCTGGAAGGAAATACATATCTGCCTCTGAAATTAAAGGAAAAATAAGACAGAATCGAAGACAAAGGGATGGAAGAGACGCCAAGACCCACTAACGCCAGCGGGTATACCTCGAAGCCTCTATAATGAGCTGGAAGACACTCCCACTAATGATGTCCTCTGGGTCCGACTGTGTAATCTGCACAACATAAAGAAGTGCAGGTGTAACATCAGTACAACCGACCCCATGTACTGAGTAAGTGCCTAGCCTAACTCGGCGAAGTAGTGACGAGGCTAGAACCAGACTACCAAATAAACCTGTACAGTTCAATTAAACATATATACATATATACAACGGATAAGAAATATAGGGAGAAAACAATTAATAAAGGAAGGGAAACATGATGTGGGGAGATAACAGTTTCATATAAGAAATCTCAATAAGGAAAGTAACAACAAGCCAGCATATCAACAAGGACAAGAAATCACAAACTTGCACGGCATCACCCTTCGTGCTTTTACTCTCGTCCTCACTATGTGTTGTATAATGTAATCGATGTAAATCATGGAACGGCATCACCCTTCATGCTTTTAATCTCGTCCTCACTATGCAGTGTATAATGTAATCAATGTAAATCATGGCACGGCATCACCCATCGTGCTTTTACTCTCGTCCTCACTATGCAATGTATAATGTAATCAATGTAAATCATGGCACGACATCACCCTTTGTGGTTTTACTCTCTTTCCTCACAGTATAATCAATGGATATGGTACGGAATGGTACATCGTACAGCCCGGCATCACCCTTCATGCTTTACACTCTTTCCTAACAATAACAAACAATGCACGACATCACCCTTCGAGCTTTAGCACTCTTCCTCACCCAAACAGCAATCACAAACAAGAGCAAGGGAGTAAACTGAATAAAAATAGAAATCCCGGCAAGGGAACAATAACAGAAATCTCAACATCCCAGCAAGGGAGACAATGTCAAACAATGCACGGCATCACCCTTCGTGCTTTACTCTCATTCTCACCAAGACAAGTTCACGGAATCACCCTTCGTTCTTTAACACTCTTCCTCACCCAAACAGCAATCACAAACAAGGCAAGGAAGTAAACAAAATAGATATAGGAATCCCGGCAAGGGAACAATAATTAAACAATTAAATCCCGGCAAGGGAAATAATCAATTACACAATTAGATCCCGGCAAGGGAACATCAACTGCATAATTAAATCCCGGCAAGGGTATATTTCAATAACTCTTTCTCTTTCTTTCACTTTCATTCCATGATTTATTTTATCACTTGAGCCAATGCTCCAAAGGATGTAATATCTCATATTTCTTCATTATTCATTTCACAAGTTGAGGCAATTCTCCAAAGACGTAATATCTCATATTTCTTCATTATTCGTTACACAAGTTGAGCCAATGCTCCAACGGAGTTTACAGAATACAATTCCCTTCACATATTCTTCACAGCATATAGAAATCATCAACTAATCATGGAAATTACCACAAAATCAGTATATTCACAATATAAGGACTCACGGTCATGCTAGACACCAATGTATAGATACTCGTCACCATGCCTATACATCATATTTTACAATTAGCAAGTAGCAAGTTATACTCAACTCCTATACCCTCAAGCTAAGGTTAGACCGAACACTTACCTCGGGTCCAAAGTATGGCAATCAACCCTCTAACACCGCCTTTCCTTTAGAATTCGACTCCGGAATGGTATTATCTAGACATAATCAACTCAAGTATATAAATAAGGATTCAAAGATTCAATTACATGGCCTAATTATCCATTTCCTAGCATTCTTTCAAATTTATCAAAATTCGACCCCGGGCCTGCTCGCTCGGATTCTTGCAATTCTCGAAGGGAACACTCACCCAAAGCCTAAGGATCATAAATATATGATTTTTTTACTTGATTTCATGTCCAATTCACAGAAAATTCTAAGGTCATCACAAGTTCTAGGTTACTACCCATTTTCTTGAATTTTTGCACAAATTTGTGTAGTTAATTAGGATAAGATACATGCATGAAACAAATTTATGGGTGGAATTTACTTAGCTCACAAGACCTGGTCGAAAGCTCTTAAAAATGGTGGAATTCGCCTAAGGAAGAAGGTGAGAAATGAGGAAAATAGGTTTTAAATCCGTACTTAAACTCACTGCCTGAACAGTGATCGCACTTGCGATGGCTGGGACCGCACCTGCGGTCTCGTGCTTGCGAGGATAACCTCGCGCCTGCAGAATTGGGCTGGGGGGTCTAGGATCGCACCTGCGATGCCTGGGACCGCACTTGCGGTCTCGCACCTGCGATGCTGGGCAATCTCACCTGCGGTCACTCCAGAGCAGGAGCACCAGCAGCTGAGTTTGCTGGTTTTTAGCCCCGTTAGGTGCCCGGAAGGCACCTGGGCCCACCCGAGCCCTAATCCAAATATACCAACGAGTCCCAAATCATAATACGGACTCGCTCGAGCCTTCGGAACACTCAAAACAACGTTATAACTTGAAATCACACCCCCAAACCTCAAGAACCAAACTTGGGAATTTTAAGCTTTCTAACTTTGCTAACAACGTGCCGAACTGGCCTGAACATCTCGGAACGATACCAAATTTCACAGATTACTCACACAACCTCCTACGAACTTGCCTGTGTGATCAAATCGCCAAAACAACATCATACACATAGAATTAAACCTCAATATCCATGAATTCTATCAAATTTCATCCAAACATCAAATTTCCCATTTTAAGTCCGGAACATGTCAAACGAAATCCGATTTCAACCAAACTTTACAGAAAGTGCTTAAACCATATATAAGACATGTCCCAGGCGCCAGAACAAAAATACGGGCCCGATATCATTACTTGCTAATCAGATTTCATTTTCAACTTCCTTAAATATTTTCAGAAAACAATTTTGCTCAAAAGTTCATTTCTCAGGCTTGGGACCTCGGAATTCGATTCCGGGCATACGCCCAAGTCCCATATTTTCCTACGGACCCTCCGGGACCGTTAAATTATGGGTTCGGGTCCGTTTACCCAAAATATTGATCGAAGTCAAATTTATTCATTTTAATATCAAATCTTAGCCTTTTTCACAGAATTTCACATTTAAGTTGTCCGGCAACGCGCCCGGACTGCGCACGCTAATCGAGGAAAATACAAATTAGGTTTTCAAGGCCTCGGAACTACGGGATGGGTAATAACATAGGTGATGACCCCTTTGGGTCGGCACATTTCTCCACCTCTAAAACAATCGTTCGTCCTCGAACGGACAAAAGAAGGAAGCACCTGAGTCGGGAAATAAATGAGGGTAACGGCTTCGTATATCGAACTCGGACTCCTAGGTCGATGCCTCTGGAGGCTGACCTCTCCACTAAACACGAATTGAAGGGAAACTCTTGGATCTCAACTGTCGGTCTAGAATGTCTACCGGCTCCTCCTCATAAGATAAGTCCGTGTCCAACTGGACAGTGCTGAAATCTAACACGT